>JAKWJA010001399.1:0-36989 GCA_027704765.1 Solanum habrochaites | reverse complement strand
TCGGAATTGGGAACGTTGGCAAGTTCTTTTGGTACTTGCATCATGTTTACACCTCTTGTACTTCACATTATTACGGTATGATGAGGTGGCTGGTCACACAAATCAAAAAAGTTGTTCACTCGTTTGCTGCCTTCTCTATGCTTATATGGAACCTGCTTCTCAGGGATTCATCGTTACACGACTGTAAGATCCTATACCTGTTATATTCTTGCTTCAGATACACATCTAGCGAGCTCGGAAAAATGATTCATTTTCTTCCTTTACAGCGTATTGCCCCCATATGGTGGAGATGGTACTACTGGTGTTGCCCTGTGCATGGACCTTGTATGGTTTGGTTGCAATCACAATTTCGGAGACATCCAAAGTACACTAAACTGATGAAGAAAAAACGTGGTTGGAGCAATTCTTGAGACGTTACTTTGGATTTCAGACACGAGTTTCTTACAGTCGTTGCAGGTGTGTGCTCGCTTGGAACCTACGTAGTTGTTTTTGCCTTCACATTTGCTTTTGCTATAAGGCATTCAATTTCCAGAGAAGATACGAAATATAAACCAAATGAAGAACTTTGAGGGGAAACGTGGGTTACAAAATTAGTATAGAGGATTAGTTACTTGACTTTAAAGAAAGGTTCATATTTTCAACTTTTGTGGATTACTAAGTAAATTGTTCTTTGTAAAAAGTTCATTCATTGTAACTCTTATGTTTATTGTCAAGTGTACAATGAAAATATAACAAGAGTTTTGTTTACAGGTTTGTCTTCATTTTAGTTTTTACCATTCCCCTCCATATTTTTATTTTTTCGGTACGCTATGATTGAGCTACATCGTTAGGGGGGTAAGTGTGCGTGCATGTTACCCTGTCATACTCCACTTGTGGGAATTTTACAGAAGTAAAAATATATGAGGCATTATATAGTAGGGACTACCTTTCAAAAGGTGTAACCAAGGTTAAAATTCCATGGCTTCATTAAAACCTGAAAAAAAGAAAGAAAGAAACTAAGTAATGATTATTGATAATACATCAAAAAGTGGGAATAATTGCATAAGATCGTGGGTTCGGAGTCCGAGGTATAAATTGTCTTAGGTAAGGAGAATTTTAAACCTCGGAGTAGTAATTGTCTCATGCATGAAATTCGGAGATTAGTCAGATCTAAAGCAAATTCAGACACCATATGGATGCATGAATTCGGATTAGTCAAGATCTAAAGCAAATTAGGACACCATATGGATGCATGAAGTCGGATTAGTCAGACTAGATCTTTAAAGCAAATCTCAGACACCATTGGAAACAAAAAAACCCTACTTGATTGGACCCACTAACCCTCTATCTATAATAAACCTATAAGTAATAGGATTGGTCAGATCCAAAGCAAGTCTTCGACAAGATGAGGAAACAAAAAACAAAAAACCTCTTGAGTGAACACTTATCCAATCTATCTTAATGAGACTTGCCTCCGACTCATCAAAGTATGTCCAGAGTGTGGCGGATCCTCCAAAACTAAAAGTAATACATTTTTTGGAGAAGGAGGATCGACACGGAATACTAACTTATATTGATAATATATGCCTATATCAAGCTTTTGTTAAAGTAAGATACCAACACCAAAAGGGAGACAACAAGTGGAAATTTACATTATCAGTGATATTGAATAATATGGCTTCAATATGCGAGTTCGAAGCCTAAAGGGGTTTATAAAACACTTTTAAAAAAAAAAAAAAAAAAAACAAAAAAATTCTAAAAAAAAGTATATAAAATTTTATATTAACCAAACGGCAAAATCGTTGAAACAATAGCGATTTCCTGCCTGAAAAAGCAAAATCGTTGCGTTTAGCAGCGATTTGACAAATGCAATTTTTTTAAAAAAAAAAAGAATTTCAAAAAAAGGCAGCGATTTTCTTTTTTTTTTAAAAAAAATTAATTCGAATGAAGATGTGTGCCGGTCGATTTTCAGGAATTTTTTTCTTTTAGCAGCGATGTTCTTTTTAATTTTTTTTTTAAAGAAAATTTGAAAATCAACTGCCTAAGGGCAGAGACTTCTTGAATTTTTTTTTTGCCAAAGTCGCTAGCTTTTTCCGGGCGAAGAAATCGCTATGTTCCAGCGATTTTACCGTTTTGGTAGTATAAAAAATATTAATTACCGTTTTTTTATGTAAAATTTGTTTAATATTTAAGACCCTTTTACAGCTTCGGACTCCTCAATATGCGAGATAGTATGAACCAAGTGATACACATTGAAGTAACCAAAAAAAATACAAAATTTTTTTTTATAGAACAAGGATCAACCGTATAACACATTCATAGGGAACAAAGCAGATCTGTCTCGACCATAAAGGCACTAAGCAATCACAATATTGAAAGAAAAATACAACGATATGAACACAGTGCCATGCACGTTTAATTTAGTGAGCTACACTTCAAAACATGTTGTATAAAGTGGTTCCATTTTAAGTTGAATTCAAGTTTGGGAGTTTCAAATAAATATCTGAAATAAACACCAAAAGAAAAGATAAAGAAATGAGAGGATATTATTAAAAATCATACCAGTTTTATTATACTATATTCTGAATCTCATCTGAATATCACCTAAGTGATCGTAAATAAAAAAGGGACATATATCATATTCTCACCAAAACCTATAAAGTTTAGAGATGGTAATTAATAAAGAAGAGTTACCTTTTGCCACTTTTTGTGATCCTTCAAAATCTTAATATGTATTAAACTAACATTTCATATTATATAGAAAAAAATTCCTTTAGGAAGATGAGAAACTTTTGATCATATATTAAAAAAATGAAAACATGAAAAAAAAAAGGTTAGTTTCTAATAATAGAGTTATTGGACAGTTAAGGGAATTAAAAAAGAAGGACTAAATTAAATTTGGATAATATAAATGAAAATTTGCCATAACATCTCTAGAAGAAAAAAAATGGTAGGTTTGTAATTGTTGTTGTTGTACAAACATAACTACATACAATTTAAGGGTTTATATAATAGACACACATACTTGAATGTTGTTCAAGGACTTTTGAAAAAACTCAACTTACTTTAAGACTTATTTTCACATCATGTCGATTAATTTAAAAAAACACAGATAAAAAAAATATTTATTTGTATCAGATATGTTTACATTAAAACTAATAAATATAAATTATGGTTTATGATTTTTATCATTTAGCCATGATTAATTTGTATTCTAACTTTAATTTGTGCCTTTTAATGGTTGTTAATGTTTAGATTTGATGCCACAACATCTATCTGTATGTTTTCTCATTACAAAATATATGCACAATGTAACTAGATCACTAAACTAATATTTTTCAAGATGGCTCCTTAAATTTATTATTAGCAAACACCTATATAATTTATTTCATAACTTTACTCAAAGGTGGGATTTCACGGATACGGAGTCTCGAAAACTAAGAAATTTTGTTAGGAGCATCAGCCTTCGCCTTGCAATGCCGCGAATTCAGATTTAATTAGACTCAATATGCGGGATACTGAATTAAAAACAAAAACAAACACATATGTCTTGATTAGGCTTAAAACTCATTGATGTTGATTTTTTTGTGGGTTATATGATCCAAATAGTATTGTTGATTCACGATTTGTGAGCTGTTGGGAAGAGGAAATTAAGTCAATCTTGGATAGCCTATGGAAAATGGATTAGTAAAGCCATTCCCGAGGTCTCTTTAATTGTCCAATCAAAGTCTGTATTATTTTTGTCTATGTAATCAATTTTAATTTGGCATCAAGTGGAGAATCTTTAAATTTTTTATTTTTTTCAAAAAGGTCCAGATTTAAGTTGCATATAACTACTATTCAAAAATTATTCAATTTACTCTTTGGTAGTTATATAATATAATTTGTAACTGATTATTTTCCATCTGATATTGATATTCACATCAGAGTTTGAATTAATTTAAATCTGTGCTCGAAAATCATATTTAAGGGTGTGGAAATACGTCCTAATAAAGACAACTCCGCTACTCGAGTCCGATTTAAATTTATCAAAGAATCCAAAAACTGTAATTTCTTAAAAAATTCTAAAATCTGTAAAACTATCAATTTAATGTAAAAAACCCCAGTATAGATAATATTTTTTATTTGTCATTTAAATATTTGCAACTTCTTAAGCAAGAAGGAAAAACTTAATTTTTAGATATTTAAGAGAGTCAGGTTTTAAGTTGCCATTTAGATTGGTAATTTTGAATTTTCATCCATTCAATAAATAAATAAAAATATTAAAAAAGGACTATGACTTAAAAAAGAGAAATTTAATTTAAATTTATATTGTTCTATGTGTACATTTTCAATTTTCATCGTTCCCCCAATAATCCACATGAAAAATTAAAAAATATGAAGAAAACATAGGGAAGAAGAAAGTTTTCCATTATGACTTAAGTTGTTATTAACATTTAAAACTTTCATGTAAACCGCAACAAAAAATTCAAAAAAATATAAAGGTAAAGTTAAAAGTTTTTCTAATTTTTAGTGAAAAGAATATAAATACCCTAGGTCTCCCATAAGTACAAAGTAAACAATAGGCATAACACATAAAAAAGGACCATAAAGTTGATTTTAGATGACAATAAATATTTTATATATATGATATCTAATTTATTTTATTGCGTTCTTTGGAACACTCTAACTATGATCATCTAAATACCTCTGAAAATATATGTTATGCACGCCAATATGAATGTTCACGAGACAATTAGAGCAGGAATTGAAAACACTTTACACTCTGTTTGGATATTGTTACCCATTGTTTCATAAAGATTATATGTATTGTACTCTATTCTACGTATTAATGGAAAACAGTTTGCTAGACTGTATTGTTTGTTGTTTTTAATAGCATTTTAAATTGTTTGGTTGGTAGTATCATACTATATTATAAGTTATAAATCACTAAAATATACTTAATTATTTTTGGATAGGAGGTGTGATAGATTAAATAATTAAGATAAAGGGTAAAAATCGATTTTGAAATATTATGTAAATATATAATTGGAAAAGAAATTAAGTAACAATGGGAAACACACCCAATTGGTTGTTCCATAAAATTAGGGGTTTCCATTGTTACGTACACACGGAAATTTAACAATCCAATACACATATATTTTAAGTAATAATCAAAAACAAACATCGTTAATGATAGTAAACGATATAATACAATACAATAAGATAACAATAATCCAAACATACTTTACTTATAGTTTAAAGATCAGATTGAAGTGTCTAGAGTCTATTATACAACGGAAAAGTCAAAAAAAAGCCTACTAAGCTATTATAATTTTGCGAGTTTCTACCTGAATTATAAAATCAAATGTTTTCAGACACACCTCAACTTAATTAGGTGGCTCACTTTGCACTACCTGATGGGGGTGATATTTCATACAAAATTAAACAACTGTAATCGAAGTGAATTTAGATAAACATTTGCTATAGTTTAGTTAAAACCAAACACATATCTAATCGTTTAGATAGAAAACTAAAAATCAAAACAGATTAAAGATATTTTTGACATCTTTACCAACAACATCTAATATATCGTTAAGACCCAAAATTCCGAACAAACGAGATCATAATAAGGCCCATACATTATTAGTTAAGGATGAATACATGTTGTTGAACTCTCGTGTGCTGCTAGACCGCTGTTGTGGCCCTTTTTGGGCTTTTTGACTCACAATTAAAGCTTCTATTTTTTTATATTATCTATACGTTAACTTTGCCACAGGTTAAAATCAAAATCTAGATTTTGGTGCAAGAAAATATTTAGAATTTAGAATAATAAGTGGATTTTTTTTTGGCATGCATTTAATACGTAATTACATATAAAGAAAAAACATATTTTAAAATACGAACCGTGGCGTACAACAAAACTAAAAGAGGACTAAGTACTCACCCAAGAGGGCCATTGAGCCAACTAAATCATCTATCATTGGGTGCTCTATGTTAATTTCATACAATACCTATCAATTCTACATAAATATACCAGAGCCGTAACGGAATTAATGGGTGGCTCGAGCACCTGGTGGACACTTGTGTGTCCGCTCTGTCTTGGTCGTGAGAGGTGGAGGGGATGCAGGCTATGCATAGCGGAGCCAGAATTTCAATAAGAAGTGTCAAAAATAAAAATTAAATATGTAAAAATCGAGAAGGTTCAATATATATATATATATATTATATTTTTTTTCTTTTTCGGACGACGACGATACCCCTCAAATTGTAGTGACTCCACCGTTGAGGCTAGATGAAAAATGAAGATAAGATGTGTTGAGGTTTGAAGAGAACATAATCAACGTTTTTTCTTAAATTGAAGTTGTATCATTAGACAAATGTTTAACACTTATGATTCTAACCAATAATAAAGATTTCACAGAAATAAATACAAGCGAAGCTAGACATTCTCTTATCAATTCTAATACGTACAAGCCTCTACTAAAATATTTTATGATTATCGCATAATTTATTCGAAACTTAATTATTTTTACTTACAATTAAAATAATCATTTTTTCATTTATTAAAAAACCTATTTTCTTTTAAAAAAAAATAAAATATCGATCAGACATAAAAAAAAAAATTAAAAATATTTTTCTTCCGTATTCAAACTTACCCTTTCAGTCTTATATGATATAGGCCTATGTCCTAGCGAGAAAGAAACTTAAAATTCCTCCAAATATCTCTAAACGTGTGACGCTTGCAAATAAAACAGTAAATATTAAAAAATCCCTCTAGAGTATAGTACTATTTCATAACAAAATTGTCAAATAGTCAATAAATCCAAAAATAAAAAAAAGTATAAAATTGACCAATTACATGTACCTTAAAAAAATATAATTAAAAAATTCAACATTAAAATCCTCATATTCCATTTTTCTTCTTATATATAACACCTTTACATTAACATGAAAACTTCCCCCCCAAACTCAATAAGAGAAAAAAAAAAAACTCCATTTTATAACATATTAATATAAACAACAACTATATTGATTCAATTGGTATAATTCAATCCTTTTTTTTTTAAATTTAGTTCCCCCAATTATGGGAAGCAGTAGATTAAGTAATTTACGCGGGTCGTAGTATTAAGAGAAGTATGAGAGAAAAATGGGAAAATAGTAATTCGATAGGAGAAATAATGGAGTTGAAGTATTTTCAAGCTCAAATCGAGAACGGAAGACGATGAAGAGGGGCATAAAAATGGGCAGCACTTGAAAAAAATTACAACTTTATGATCGATTAAGAAAGGTATTATGTTTGGATCACAAGGTGTTACTGTTTTTAATCCAAGTGATGGTTGAGGATCTTGGTGTTTCACAAAGAAAGAATTTACTTGAAAGACTGTTAAAAGTGCTGATGAAGATATGAAAAATTCTGTTGAATGAAAATCAAAAACAGGATTGACAGGTACTATTTTTTTAATTTGTGTATACAGATAGTATAAAGAATTTTTTACACGATTCACGATAGGGTTATTGATTTACTTGATATTTGGTTTATTTTGTACATAGAGGTCGGAGTTATTTTTTACTCAAAAACATTTGAAAATTTAATTATAAAATCTATTGTACAAGTAAAATAAATGAAAGTAGCTCTTTTTTTTTTGAAAAAAAAGAAAAATTAATTCATGTTGAGTATTTTTAGTAACATGTTTAAAAAACTAAATGATTTTTTTTAATATTTAGAAAAGTTCGGAGATAATATTAGTTCACACAAAATTTCAGAAGTATTTTTTTTTAATATTCTTTCATGACTCTGTGTTCAGTTAAAAACTCGTCATTTTATAAATTTGATATAAAAGAGTATTAACTTCCGTTTATACCTGTCGATGTATTATGAGTAAAACATTAAAATCGATCGTTTGTGCTAATTTTTCTAAAAACTTTTATGTTGTAGATAAAAAAAAAAAAGGGTCTCTGGGTTGGAATGAATTTCCATCAATAGAAGTGAGATTGAGATTTTGATCGAATATTGAGGGCAGATGCATATGTTGGAAACCAAGCTTTGCCTACT
This sequence comes from Solanum habrochaites, assembly GCA_027704765.1. Lineage (NCBI taxonomy): Eukaryota > Viridiplantae > Streptophyta > Magnoliopsida > Solanales > Solanaceae > Solanum > Solanum habrochaites. The sequence goes on along the minus strand of JAKWJA010001399.1, from coordinate 28,975 downwards.
TTCTACACACTTAATTCTAAATTCATTGAGGTAAAAAAAAAAAATTGGATTTTATATTTGTATAACTAATATTATCACATATAGGAGTTACTTATGTTTTAGTGTTGTTCAATGAAAAAAAAAGATTGTTGATTTAAGAGTCGTAGTATGACTATAGAAGTCGGAGTTGAATTTTCAGATAGTCAGTTAATTATTGTTATTATCTAGAAAAATAACTTTTTCTTATTGACTTTATGAGTTTAATAACTGTTAGTTGAGTGACCATCTGGAAAATCAACCTGAATTGACTGCCAATCTTATAATCTTAAAAGTTGTCTACTTTCACCCTGGTGATTTCTTAGTGATGGTAGAATTATCGATTTGAAGGAAGAGATATTAAGTTCAAATTATACCTTCAGACTCCTTTTACCCTCCCCTCTATACAATGTGAAATGGCATTTTTATCATTTTTCGATTAAATCAGGCGAGGTTGTGGTTGCTTTGCTAATGTTTGCATTAGTGATGTAGGCAAAAGTAGGGACCATTTCGCATAATCAGGAGTGTAAATTTGGTGAACCTTTAACTGTGATTAATGATCAATCTCGAAGATATTTAGTAAATTATAAGTTCTTCTTTTGCCAGTGTGATTTTATGAGAGTGTTATGAAAACTACATATGTTTGTGTGTTGTTGTGTCTTATAAAGAGCTTTATGGATTATTCACATCATTCCATCGAAAAAAAACGTTCCGTTACAATTCTCAAGGATGTTAGTGGCTACGTCAAGCCCTGTCGAATGACTCTTCTTTAGGGACTCCTGGTTCTGGAAACAACTGGGTTACTTGCGTTGGCGGAAAACTCGTTATGAATTAAGGTAAAGGAATTTAAAAAACCAAACTATAATTTTAGATGTTGAATTATGTAAGATAGAGTTTATAATGTTATGATAAAATCAGGTGACTGGAAAGGTGACGATTATACGGACATGACTTACATTGATTTGTCCCACAAAGAACAAAGCTGCTTATTATTAGCAAACATGATTACATATTGGAGAAAATGAACTGTCAGAGAAATTTGGAGTTCTTGCAAGATGTCCAAGGAGTTGTTCAGTTATGGTTAGTTCCTATTTTTTCTCGTTCTGTTTATTAGTTTTTTTGTTCGCGGTTAGTGATATCTTTCTGCATTATATGTTTTACGAAATGTGTGGCTGAACTATCGAGAAAGAGAGAAAGCAGTAATATCAAACCGGATGTTGATTTGTAAATTATGAATATGTTCATGAAGGTAAGACTGAAAAAACGATTTTAATTTCTCTTAACGATATACGTTTAAGCTAGGATCGAATAATTAATATTACTATGGATGAATGGAAATGCGGCTATCTAACACAGAAGGACAAGAATCCAAAAGTGATTACAGATTATATTCTTAAGGTAATTTTCATTTTTTCCAATTGTTTTAGATGTCTTGAGCTATTGAAAGGGCGGAGAAGTAGAAAAGTTATTCATTGTCAGTAAAATCTTTTTTTTCAGATACGGACTGGGAATATTTGCGCGGATACATGGTAGAGATCAAATGATAAGGGGTATATCGGGAGGAAGAAAAGAAGCGTGTCACTACTGGTGAAATAGATTGCGGGACCGTCTAAAGCCCTTTTCTGGATGAAATTTCAACGGACTTGACAGGTCAACAACTTACTCCATTGTGAATTCCTAAAGCAATCTGTTTCAAATCTTGAAAGGAACAGCCTGATTTCTCTCTTGCAGCCTTCCCCCGAGGACTTACAACTTGTTTGTTTGATATCATTTTTGCTATCCAGGGATACATTGTTTATCAGGGTCCACGAGAGGCGTGATCGAGTTCTTTGAGTCCATGGGATTCAAAATGCCCTGACAGAAAAGGCGTGGCCGATTTCTGGCAAGAAGTAGGTTTATAAGGGAAACAGGATATTAAAGTTTTTAAACATTGATTGCAAGTGTTTCGTTCTAAGTTCTAACGTGGATGTTTTGAACTTCTGCGCAGGTGACATCTAAGAAGGAATCATCAACAGCACAGTATTGGGTAAGGAGGATGAGCCTTACCAGATTTACCAATCGAAAGAATTAGAATTTGCTGAGGCGTTATCCGTCTTTCCAGTTGGGAAAAACGAAAGTAAGCAATGGAGCTTTCAACTGCATTTGACAAGAGCAAAAAGCCACCCTGCTGCTTTTTGACTACTGAAAAGTACGGTATCGGAAAGAACGCTTTTGAAGGTTTGCGCAGAACGAAAGAGAATTTCCTGCTAATGCAGCGGAACTAGTTTGTTTACATCTTCAATTCTTTCAGGTGAATTACTTGGTCTATTCGGTTATATCGAATTTATGTCACAGTTTGTCACCAATGTGATATTTACTAATCCTCTCTTGGTGTTTTTTCAGTCATTGGTCATTGCACTATGGACAATGACTATATTTTTTCGAACTGAGATGCCTAGGATACTGCAACAGATGGGAGGAATATATACTGGTGCTCTCTTTTACGGTTATATGCTTATGTTGAATGTTTGTCGGAGCTAGCTCCCTTGACACTCTACAAGCTTCCGGTCTTTACAAACAAAGGGGACTTTCTTCTTATCCTCATGGGCTTATGCAATTCCTTCATGGATCCTAAAATCCCTGTTAACTTTTCTTGAAGATTGGGGATGTGGACAGGTCCTCAGTATTAGTCATTGGATTCCGTAGATCCTAATGTTGGAAGGTATGTGAAGAAAAGAAAGACTATATGGTGTAACGTTGTCATAACATCCCAAAGATATATTGATCTGATTTTTTTGTTTCGCAGATTTTCAAACAATTTCTGATACTCTACTAGTTAAAAACCAGATGGCATTCAGGGATTGTTCCGATTTATGCAGGGGCAGTTGGAAGGACCAGGGAGTTGCTAGCACATTTGGAGCATTGTGGCTCTTCTTTTACAATTGGATGGGTGGTTTGCCTTGCACGAAGTAAGTTTCGTGTGTTAAGTATTTATGGTAGCTCTGTGTTGTTCATATGCTTACTTTTATTCTTATCTCCGAATGGTGAGTGATGTGAAGGATGGTGGATTTTGGGGATACTGGACGTCACCACCATGGACTCGGTGAATGCAAGTCTTTGTGAATGAATTGATGGGAGAAAAGGGAAAAAAAACATGTAAGTTTGTGTACATAAAACGCAGCCGGTAATGTTTTTTATTGTTATAACCTATGAATCCTGAAAGAACGCACACTGAAACAAGACTGCCCCAATGAACTGAGCCCACTTGGACCTTCGGTGGTGAATGAATCTCGAGGATTATTCCGATTGCATATTGGTACTGGATAGGTATAGGGGCACTGCTGGATTCTGATTCTGTTAACATCGCTACAGTCTTGCTCTGCTTATCTTAACGTGAGTATCTTGAGTTCTTATCGTATACATAAAAAAAACAATGACAGTACTAAATGGATGATATTCTGCAGCATTGGAAAGCCAAAAGCTACGATTTCAGAAGGGGTGAGACACGAACAGTAGTGGATTCATCGTCCCCAGATTAACTAGACCAAAACAGAAGGAGATTCTGTCGTGAGATCAGAATAAGACGGAAGGGCATGGTTCTCCATTTGAACCCCATTCCATCACCTTTGGATGAAGTTGTATACTCCGTTTGACATGCCTCCGCGTAAGTAATGAAAAAATACTAGTATCATAAACGGATTGCTTTACTTTCATTAAAACGATAATGTGACTCGATTTTTTGACAAACTGCAGGAATGAGAGGCAGGGCGTGTCCGACCAAGTGATAGATAACGGTACCTTTGAGGGTGTTGTTAGTGGAGCTTTCCCCCCCCCGGCACCCTACCAACCCGGTGTTCTCACCGCTTTGATGCCCACGGAGTTAGTGGCGGCCGGTAAAAAACAAACGTGGGGATGTCTTGGTGGAAGGAAGGAAAAACCGGAGGTTACATGACGGGAGGCACCCAAGAGGGGGGGGGGGGGTATCTGATATCCCAAGAAGAAGAAACGTTTTGCACGTATTTTCTGGCTTACTGTGAACAGAATGACATCCATTCACCTTATGTTAAAGTTTAAGAGTCCTTGTTTAACTCAGCTTGGCGCTGCGGTTACCTCAAGGACGTCGGATGAACACAAAGAATGGTAGTTCCCCTTATTCAGCTGTTCCTTTCCCTAATGAGAATTTATCGTACTGGTCATCTTATAGGTTATCCCATTTCAGATGTTTTGTTGAGGAAGTTATGGATCTGTTGGATTACACCACTAAGATAAGCCTTAGTCGGGTTGCCAGGAGTCAATGGTCTGTCAAAACTGAGCAACGAAAAGTGTTGACGATTGCTTGTTGAAACTCGTAGCAAACACCCTCGATCATTTCATGACGAACCAAACTTCAGGTTGGATGCAAGAGCTGCGCAAATGCAATTGTGATGAGAGCTGTTAGGAACACTGTCGATACAGGAAGAACCGTTGTTTGTACCATTCACCAGCCTAGCATTGACATTTTCGAGGCTTTTGATGAGGTAAAATGTAACACCTTTTCCGTCTAATTCTAATTCGTCGTATGCCTTCTCTTTAGATATCAAGACACTAATACAAACATGTCATTACAGTTGTTTCTTATGAAACGAGGAGGACAAGAGATATACGTTGGTCCATTAGGTCGCGAATCATGCCATTTGATTAAATATTTCGAGGTAAGTTAGTTTTCTTTCGAAATTGAAAAAGTATGTTCCTTTTACTGATTTTAGATAATCAAGTACTGATCGAGCTTATTTTCACCGTGAATTCAGTCCATGCCCGTTTGGGCAAAAATAGAGGAAGGTTACAAGCCAGCAACTTGGATGTTTAGAAGTCACATCTTCATCTCAAGAAATGGTCAATTAGGGGTCGATTTCCACCGCATCACCGAACATTATACAAGAACTCGACCTTCTGCAGGAGGAACCAGCTGATTACGGAAACTAATGGTGCACGACCAGGCACAAGTGACCTGCTTTTGAAAACAAACAATTCTCACAGCCATTTTGGGTCCAATGTCTGGCTTGCTTAGGAAGCAACACTGGTCCGTATTGGTAATCTCCGGCCTTACCTGCAGTCAGATTTCTCTTCACTACTGCTAGCAGTCATTTCATTCGGGGCAATGTATCGGGATATGGGCCAAAGTGTAAGTACGATAACACGAAAAATGAAATACGAAGACAACTTCCAACTTTTTAACTTAAAAACAAATGCTAAGAAATAGTCTCATTTTGTTTTTTTTTTGGTTTCGATTACAGGAGTTAGGCCTCAGTCTATCAACGCGATGGATCTATGTATTCTTGCTGTTCTCGTCCTCGGTGTTACAAAATGCATCATCAGTTTCAGCCTGTTGTATCGGTTGAACGTACTGTTTCTACAGAGAAAAGCTGGCCGGATGTACTCTGCCATACCATATGCCTTCACAGTAAGTAGCTAGACGAACAGTGACAATTTTTTCGTATTAAAACTTCAAAACATTCACATTATTTACGAAACTTCAATGTTTTTGGTCGTGTGTGCAGGTTTTTTATTGAAATTCCCCTCCCGTATGTATTTGTACAAGCTGTGTCCTATGGTCGCATTGTTCATTCTAATGATTGGGATTCGAATGGGACCGTAGCAAAATTCTTTTGGGGTACTTTTTCTTGTCATGTTCTTCACTTTCCTATACTGTCTCACCTTCTTGGCAGATGACTGTGGCTGATTACCCCGAATCAGACGTTGGCTTCATTGTCCGCTGGATTCTTCTATACAGTATGGAATCTCTTCTCAGATTCATCATCGTTCCCGACCTGTAATCCATCTATAAACATATACACATATTGGTTGTTGTCCATTTTCGTTTACAATAAATAAATTGATCATTGTCCCCTACTAAAAAAACAGCGTATTCCCATAATGGTGGGAGATGTACTACTGGGCGGCCCCGTGTGTTCCTGGACGTTGTATGGTTTTGATTGCAAATCGCAATTTGGCAGACGCTTCAAACATCGCGTCCATGGCCAACTGTGGAAGAATATTTGAGAAATACTCGGATTAAGCATGATTTTTCTCGGTGTTGTTGCAGGCGTGATCGTTGCATTTGCTGTTTGTTTTCCGCCTTCACATTTGCTTTGGGAATCAGGCATTCAATTTTTCAAGAGAAGAAAGTGGTTTATATATTTTTGTGTTGAAAAGGTTTTTATGAATTTTTAGATTACTGAATATTTAATCTTATTAATCTTTCTGATTCCCTCAGTTTCTGTTGTAAAATGTTGTAATTGTCATATGCCATGATTTTTTTATGTAAATCTATATACAATTTGTGATTTAATGGTTGCTTCAAATTATTGTCATGTTGGGAGCACTTTGGAAAATTTCGAATTTCAACCTTGAACTTGTACTTCAATGTTGGCAAAATGCCAAGTACAACCCTTAGATTATGACTGAAATCTTCAGACCCACGTACATCTTAACTAAATTAAAGTCATATTAACCCCTGAACTTCTTTTTGTTTTTACAATTCTTGCACCTTGCTTACGTGGCATTGAATATCTCCTATGCATCTCATTGCGTAGAGTCAGGAGTTGGGACACGTAAGACAAAAGATGTATAAATAACAAAAAATAGTTCAAGGGTAAGAAGATTTTAATTTAATTAGGGCGTGTCTCTAAAATTCAATCTAGTATACGAGGGTACTTTGGCATTTTTTCCTCCGTCAAATTTTAGTAACACTTATAACCTGTTTTAAATTCACTTGGCTTAACCTATGGCCAAACGCCAGTTAATGCGTATATAATTTAACTCGGAGGAAAAAAGGCTCATTATTATGAACACCTTGTTAGATTGGCTAAAAATTCAAGAGAGGCACTTCAATTCTCTTCTTTTAAGATTATTAATAAGCTTTAAGCCTTACTCAATGTAAATTTAAATTAGTCGCTCTCAATACTTATACCAAAAAGAAGGGAGAAACAGAGTTTTAAATCATGTTTATTGACTGAAAGTGACCATGTCCAAAAGTGTCACTGTCAATTACTTATCACCTGACCCAAATTCCTCATTATTAGCCGCACATTATTAGTTCTTCTTTTCTTTCTTCGCTCATTTCATTTCAATCTTCATTATCAACGCGATTATAGACAATGAGTCGTTTTACAATGTTTGCCGGAGGGCTGCATATCGGAGATCAGTTCAACATTCACCACTCCGTGATGCCATTAGATTATCGATTGTTTCGAGAGGATTCAAGCTGCAGCGAATCTGCTATCTCATGGGTAAATATCTACGTCGATCTCAACATATGTTTCCCGATCAGTTGTCTCCAATCTTTTGACACCAGGAACAAAAAGGACCTTTAACCTTTCGACTCTCCGAATTCTCCTATCCTTCTCGATGAGGGTAAAATGGTAATTTTTTGGTTGAGTTTTACTTTTGCAATTAAAATATCATATTACTTCTTTGTTTCCAGAAATAAGGGGAAAATACCTGACATACCTCATTTTGCGACTGATAACGATACCGCCTCGTTTCTCTAAATTGGGTCACAAGTGGAGGTATATCATCCATAAGCCCTTCCCTTTCATTATCGCGATGATTTATATCCATACAAATATGTAGAACTTATTTTAGACAAGAAGTTTCAAATCATAAGAAGATAACACTTTATCTTGCTCAAATTAATTTGAAGAGGACGGAAAATTTCCATTTGAAACAAAAAGGACCTTTTTACTTTAGACTCTCTGAGTCTCCTATCCTTCTTGATGAGGGTAAAAATGGTAATTTTTTTACATTGAAATTTAACTTCCTTGCAATGATATCTTCATTTTGTAATTTTAGAACGATATTCCTGTAGGGGTTGTAACTAGAGATCTTCAGCCTCTAAAATCGCAATATACAAATAAGGGGTTTGTAACTAGAGATATCACTCTAAATTGGCAAAAATTGAAGATATATCAGGCCCTTTGCGTTTGATTAACAACGATGATTTTTATACAATACAAACGTCTAGGTCCTTTATTTTGAGAGGACAAGACTTTTCAATATATAAAACGACACGATTATGACACCTTGAGCAGATTGTTGGATTCTAGGCCTTTTTCATGCTAAAGTTTGTCTTAACGCGAATGCATTGAGTTTCGTCCAATATGATAAGAGTTTCAAAATTAGAGTTTATTTACTTCTACAACAAATTCATAATAGTAATTGAGTTTGTCCGTACCAATAACTACTCATTGATAAAAAGTAGAGTTTTTGGACAAATATATAAGACGGCACAAGATGACTGAATTCACATAAACACAGTTGTTACATGCTAGATCCGTCCTCAGTTCACGAACCTTTAGTATAGTATCAAATTTCATGACTCGTTATACCTTTCTTTCTCTGCAAATTCATACCATACTTTTTCATGTCCTTTTTTTTTGTTTACATTCGTTGTTGGAGTCTATAATGGAACTCCGACTAATAACAAATGCCTCACTGCAAAAACCCATTTTCGGGGTGATGCGCTTTAACAGGATTCGTCCATAACTAGAATCGAGAACGTGGAATTTCTAATACAACACTAATATATCTAATATATATATATCTATCTATATATCTATATATATATATATATAAGAATATATATATATATATATTATATACATCTATATATATATAGATCGCATTAAATTGTAATCCTACTTCAAAATCGTCAATATAAATTATTAATATAATAGTATAAGGCAATTAGGACTATACATTTTTTATTATACCAAGTTTAGTTTAGTATTTTGTTTCTTGATTTACCAAAAAGTAAAAGAGTTTTAACACTTTGTTTTGTTGGATCATTGATATTCATTATTTTATAATTATTATGTTGTATTGTTTCTATATCCTTTATTATATGGTAATACCAATATTTGGGACGAGAAATATTGTTTATTGTCTGTTTTTACTCACATTTTAATTGTTTGGTTTGATAGTATCGTAAATATCCTTAGGGTAGAGGTTTAACTAAATTTACATAATTAAGGTTAAGGGTAAAATCGTATTTTGAAATATTAATGTAAAAATATAATTAAAAAAAATATTGAGTACTGGAATAACACCAAATGGTTTACTTCCACAAAACATGATTTTCCATTATTACGTAACACCAAAGCTAACATACAATAGTACAATGTCAAACAATATAAGTCTGTTTATCAAATTTCTATCCCATTCCTTGTACTTTTAAATGAGATTAACCGTAATTGACTTATTTTTGATTAAAAAAAAAAATTATAACAAAATAAAATTGAAATTGATCAAAAAGTTGTATTATATTCACCCAAATATCGATGAAAACACTTACATAATAGCTTGAATCAAATTTTAAAAATTGTAACCTAATTAACTATAAGGCCAACAAGTCAACTTAATTTCAAAATCATCCCACGGAATCTTCAAAAAAACTAAAATCTCAACATATAAAGGTTTGAAATTTAGTATACTCATTTTTTCGCACATTGTACTCTATAAATCGAATACGATAATATAGAACTTGCATCTTATTTATAAGGCCGGAGAAAAAATAAATTTGAAATTTCTAATTATTTCAAAACGAAATATTTTCAACATACAACACGTGTATCCCCTTCTATTGTTTTGCACATTATCAACAACACAAAGACCTTGTATCTCAGCCACACATAATTGTTTCTTACATTACAACATCCTTTTTTTTGCACTTTCGATAAATTTATATTTCGAATCATAGGATTCCATAATATCTATTTTTGCTTTGATGATACGTAATAAACAACCAAGCCATCGCATGTTAAGCGCTTCAAAATAATATAAACCATCGAATCCCTTGTATTGAGCTCGTCAAAGAAACACTTTGAATAACTACTAATTGATAGCGATTTTACTTGAATAGTTGAAAAATATATTTCCATTATCAGTGTCAAAAAGAATTTTTTTTTTAATGATTATATGATTCTACGTAGATGGAAATTTTTTTAATGAAGTAACGATCATCGATGAAATAGCATGATTTGCAAGGAATTTTGAATCGTAAAAGAGAATTTGAACAGGAATCTAAGAGATGGAATTGATAATAACACTAGGCAAAATTAGGCATTTTTTGGAACGCACAAGTCTCAATTATTTTTGTATTTATGTATAAAATATAATGTATACACTATTAGGAACTCTACATTTATTTACCCAAGTTAGTTGAGGAGACTTAATCGGAAAATAGATTATTTACCATTCTTATTTAATATTTACTTCTATTGGTCTTACAGCAATTTGGTGGCAAAGTACAGAATCCAGATTAACTTTTAAGGTAAATGTTCATTCTCCTTATAAGTTTCAATTACAACAACGGAAAAATTTATATAATAACAACTAATCACCTAAAATAAATGGATTACTGGGTTTGAATTAATTGTGCTCCATAGCAAACCCGTTTGCAAAAATTGTCAGACCTCTCTTCTCTCTCTCTCCCAATAGCTCGCTCTCCCGCCCACTCTTCTCCAATCTCTCCCGCTCGCTGCCCTCACTTTTTTAATACAACACAAGTGTTAAAAACTTGTTGCTAATTGTATAAAAGCGAGAAAATTATATAAATACATATACATTTTTTGTTCCTCTCTCTCCCGCTTCCCAGATCTCGCTCGCCATCTCCCAAATCTCGCTCGCCACCCTTCGTCGTTCTCACTTATACAAACAGAAGCGAATGTATAAATTGTGGTTTCTGTTTGTATAAAGCGTGAGAAACTTGTATATACACATGAGTACATATATTTTCGTCCTATACACTGCCACTCTTCCTCTTCATCCAATCTCGTCGCCGCTTCCTCACTTTTTATACAAACACAAGTGTATAAAAATTGATTCTAATTGTTAAGCGAGAAAATTATATAATACATTATTTTGTCCTCTCTCTCCCTCTCTCCCTTTTCCAAAAAAAGATCTCGCTCGCCACTTCTCCCAAATCTCGCTCGCCACCACCTTCGTCTTTCTCACTTATCAAACAGAATCGAACTGTAATAAATTGTGTTTCTGTTTGGATAAAGCGGAGAAATTTATAGACACATGCAGTAGCATTATTTTCGTCCTATCACTTATAATTATACAATAAAAATACCTCCCTGCCCCGTTTCTTTTGTCTTCTCTCTTTCCTCGTTTATACAATTTTCAAATTGTTCTAATTCTTCTCTTTCTCGTTTTATACCCTTCATTCAATTGTAATATTCCCTGTTAAGTCTCTTTTGCTCTCTCTTTTCATTTGTACAAATTCAAATTGTATATAATCGTTCTATAACACTTATAATAATACAATTTTATACAACTTGTTTTTATACACTTCTCCTCTGCCCAGTGTTCTTTCTTTTCTGTCTGTTTTATACCCTCCGTTCTATACACTTGTTTCATCAACTGTACATGTATATAGCGAATTATACAGTTTCTATGTTTGCTATGGAGCGCAATTATGCAAACTTTGTTATAGCATACAACTATGAATTTTTTTATTTGATATATGTGAAAGTTTGCCCTTACAAAATCCCTCAAATGATACATCGTTGATATATTAAACAGCTGCGCGAGATACATTAACTGATGTGCGAGATATATTAATTGTTAAGTAAGATTCCTAACATTTTTACATAAATATCACTAATCTGAGGGCGGATAACATTAATAAGGATGCCGCGATATACATTAAATTGATCAGACATTAATCTGATGTGTGAAAATGAGAGATTTTGGTAATTACTGTAATAATATAGGGTTTATTTATAAGAGAGTTTAAATGTTTTGATTCTCTATCATTTATCTTTTGTACCGTAAAAAATTTTTACACATAATTAATTCAGAAATCTCACGTAAATTAATAAAACACAATTACATCATAGATTCATGAAAAATTAAAAGGCATAATACTAAAAATAGAAATCACTATCTAACTATTAGGTCGAAGAAAATAACCTCATTATTCCTAATTAATCCCACGGAATCTTCAAGAAACTAACTTTCAAACGTATAAGGTTCCCTATTTTAAAACCCCCATGGAACTTTGTTTTCCTTTAAAATTAAATTCAGTATATTCCATTTTTCTCACATTATACTCAAGAAATCGAACCATCATTCTTTCTATAATATTGTAATATAATTTCCATTCTCTCTTAACACAAGTCACATATACCAAGTAACATTGATCATGAGGATCCCCATACAAATAGGTAACTTTCATGATGTTATTCCATGTTTTTGCGCGTGGCCAATTGATAGTTCCTTTTCAGTATTCGTTTAGAACATATACGCGAATCACCCCCCTGCCATATTTCACATTTCCCACATTACCGGCACTGTGTGGACAATAATTTTTCATCTGCTACGTGAAAGATATAAAACCATGTTGTTTCTGATTCCGATGAAAATGAAGTGTTCATCCATGTGAAACACCGTTTATGAACCGTATCCATTTTTTTACGTACAACGATAAATCACAAGGAAGGGGGAAAAATATCTTGATTATATTCCCACGATGAATTTTAAAACTGAATATATTTCCAACAACGTATCGTGGATGCATGGTATTACTTTGAAGTTGTAATACTTATACATAGACCTTGTTCCTCCGCCAACAAAAAAAAAATTTCCATAAGCAAAAACCGTATATCGGCCTAATGAAATAATTCATGAAATAAGTCCCTATGTTTCACTATAATGCGTTGGAATCCTGTTGTATTTTCGAGATGCGGGATTCTCATACTATTGTCCAAGTGAAAGATCATGAATAAAGAACCAACCATGCATGAAATCACTTTGAAATAACCAATGTGTCTACATATATTGGATATTCGTGTGCTTCATCAATGCAACTTTAGAATCAGCACTAATTGAACCTTCCTCGATACTACGTGAATCGAATAATTACAATCTTTATCATTTAGAAAAAAGGGGGTGAATTCTTTTGCGATTAATATCGTAGAATGATTTATATGATGATAATTGATGAATTCAGATCATCGTCGTATTACAAATCACACCATGACCTACACGTAAGTTTGAAATCGTGAAAGAGATTTAACAGGAATGCTCAATAGGATGGCAGTATAAATATCAACCGACAAATTTGGAATACAACCCTAAAGAAGGTTATTATTTCTTTTTTTTTTTTGGGGGGTCAAGCAATTATATAGAATCAATAATCCTAATTCAACTCGAATACGATTAAATATAATACTTTGAAACGAAACAAAAATGAATGCATATATTATATTGGACCCTAAACTTGGTTTCAAATTTTAACTTTGATCCACTTCATAATGGCACAACGATACTTTAAATTAACCATCCACCTTTTAAATAATAAGGCGCATGAGTCCACATGACAAAGTACCGTAGGACTAAAAGTGATCTGTAGATGACATGATGTGGACATGTAATGACCTATTTGTTCACTTTATACAATTTACGTGTTCTAATGGTGCAACCCAAGTTGAAGGGCATAATGTGATTTCGAAGCCAACGTTAAAGGGCAATTTATGATTATGCCAAAATAGAAAATACTATATGGAAAGAACACTTGAAAAACTTCATAATTTCCAATGGAAATTACTTTATAATCTGTCTCTGTATATTTTTTTTATATAAAAAGAACAAAAACCCTAAGTAAACATATAGTCCAATGAGTCTTAATTTGGGAGATGATGTAATTACTTGCATCCTCTCAAAACTCCCTGTTGAATCTCTTCAACGTTTTAAAATTGTACAAAAATCATGGTGTTCAATCATCAACGATCCCAATTTCATCAAGTTGCATATAGGCGATTGGTTGTTCCATAAAATAGGGGTTTCCATTGTTACGTAACCACGAAATTTAACAATACAATACAATATATTTTAAGTAATAATCAAAACAAACATCATATGTATAGTAACGATACAATACAATACAATGGATAACAATAATCCAAACATACTGTTACTTATTAGTTAAGATCAGATTGAAGTGTCTAGATGTGTATATACTAACGAAAAGTCAAAAACGCCTAAGCTATTATAATTTTCTACCTGAATTATCAATCAAATATTTATCCATATCCACCCACAACATTAGTTGCTCACTTTGCCTACCGATGATCTGGTGGTTTATCTTTTCGATAAAACACAACTTAAAAAACAACTGATAATCGAAGTGAATTTAGATAAACATTTCTAATAGTTTAGTTTAAAATAAATCCACATATCTAATCGTTATATAGAAAACTCAAAAATTACATATTTTAAATATATTTTTGACATATTTTATATAAAAGCACATCTAATATATATTTAAGACATTTGAACAAACGATATCATCCATACAATTCCCAGAACCAATCAGTTGAGGAAAGGAATGACTATATGTTGTTGACTCTGTGCGCTCATACGCTGGTTTGCCCTTTTTGGCTGCTTTTTGACTCATCACAATTATAAGCTTCTATTTATATATTATGCTATAGACGTTAACTTTGTTGTCCACCAAGCTTAAATGCAAATCTACTTTTCTGATTTTGGTGCAGAAAATATTTTAGAATTTTAGAATAATCATCAGATCTTTTTGTGTGTATTTAATTTCGTATTAAAATATAAATAAAAAATATATCTAAATATTTTATATAATTTAAAGTAAATAGATCTGATCGTGAAGTCAGAATTTTTAACTAAGAGATTCAAATAATAAAAAAATTAAATTATTGTAAATGTTAGACCGTATCTCTCTATAATATATATATAGACACAAAACAATATATCATATATAATTCTCTGCTGATCGACACCTCTCAATTGTACGTGACTTCACACCATTGAGGCTAATGGTGATAAACTTAAGATCGGTGTGTTTAGATAATCAACGTTTTTCTTAAATTGAATTTATATCATTAGACAATGTTTAGAACCAACTTTTATTACTAAACAATATAAAGATTGCAACAGAAATAATACAAGCGAAGGCTAGACATTCTCTTATCATTCTAATAAGTACAACAAATTAATCAACGTGGCAGAAAATAAATTAAGAAGAATTAACTATTTTATGATCCTCGCATAATTTTATTTATGAAATTTCCTTATTTCGCTATGAGTTAAAATAATCATTTTTCTCATTTATTAAAAAACCTATTTTTTTTGCTCAAAATTATCACTCATACGTAATAAAAAATTAAAAATATTTTTCTCCGTACAAACTTTTATATCCTAAGAGAAACATAAATTCCTCAAAATCTAAAACTGTGAGTGCTGCAAATAACAGTAAAATCTTAAAAATCCCTCTAGAAGTATAGTACTATTTCATCAAATAATTGGTCACCTAGTCAATAAATCCAAAAATACAAAAAGTAAAATTGAGCCAATGCAATGTACCTTAAAAAAATATAATTAAAAAATACCAACATTAAAATCCTCATATTTCCATTTTTCCCTTGCTTCTATTAACACCCTTTACATTTAACATGAAAACTCCAAACTCATAAGAAAAAAAAACTCCATTTATAACATTTAATATACAACAACTATATTGATTGATCAATTGGTAAATTTTCAATTTTTTTTTTTTAAAAAATTTAGTTCCAATATGGAGCCATAGATTTAAGTAATTTACGCGGTCGTAGTATTAGAGGAAGTATGATAAGAACCTAGTAAGTCGATATTGAGAAATAATGGAGTTTGAGTAATTGTTCAAGATCAAATCCGAGACGAAGACGATAAGAGGCCATTAAATGGGCAGCCACTTGAAAAATACCAACTTATGATAAGATTAAAAAGAAAAGGTATATTGGTTTTGGATCACAAGGTGTTTACTACTCTCAAGTTGATGTTGATGATCTTGGTGTTTCACAAAGAAAAAATTTACTTGACATACTTGTTAAAGTTGCTGATGAAGATAATGGAACCAGTCTTGTTGAACTCAAAACAAGGATTGATAGGTACTTACTTTTTTTAATTTTTGTATACTGACAGTAGAAAGAATTTTTAACACGATCACATTAGTGTTTTTTCTGATACTTGATATTTGCTTTTACTTGTACATAGAGTCACGAGTTTATTTTACTCAAAAAATTGAATTTAATTATAAAATATATTGTAAAACAAACCAAAGTTTAAAATAAATGAAAGTAGCTTCTTTTTTTTTTCGAAAAAAAATTCATTCTTTGATGTCTTTTTCCTTTAAGCATGTTTGTACAAACTAACTGAATGTTTTTAATATGTAGAAAAATTTTATGGATCCTATATAGTCACACAAATTTTCAGAAGTATTGTTTATATCTTTCATTACTGTGGTTCAGTTTAAAATCGTCGTATAAATTGATATCAAAGAGTATAACTTCCTTTTATACCGTCGATGTATATAGTAAACATAAAAATTCTATAGTTGGTGCTAACTTTTTCTAAAACTTTTATTTTTTATGATAACAAAAAAACAGGGTTTGTGAATTCATTTCCATCAATAGAAGTTCGATTGAGCATTTGAATATTGAGGCAGATGCATATGTTGGGAAGCAAGCTTTGCCTACGTTTACAAACTTTCATTTCTAAACTTCCTTGAGGTACAAAAAAAATGATTTATATTTTGTGTATCACTCAGATTATCACACTATATGAGACTTATTTTTTAGTGTTTTTCATGGGAAAAAAAGATTGTTTGATTCAAGAGTCTATGACTCTTGAAATTGTCCGGAGTTGATTTCTCAAATATTCAGTTCATTAAATTTTTATTATCTCGTAAAATTAACTTTCTTTATTGACTTTCTGAAGTTAATAATGTTAGTTGAGTGACCATCTGAGAATCACCTGAATTGATGGAATCTTAGTAATCTTAAAAGTGTCTACTTTTCGTCGCCTGTGGATTTGTTGTATGGTAGAATGATGGATGAAGCAGCGAATATAAGTTCAAATCTACCTCAGAACAATGTGAAATGGGCATTTGTATCATTTTTCGATTAAAATCGGCGATTTTTGTGGTGCTAATCGTTTCCTTCCGTATTGGGAATGTAGCAAAAGTATACCATTTTCCGCATACTTCAGGACAAGTTTAAAACAATTTTGAAAGCTTTAATTAACTGTGATAATTCATCAATCTTCGAAGATTTAGTAAATTTATAATTCTTCTTTGCAGTGTATTTTATGAAAGTTTCTGAAAAACAACATTTGTTGTTGTTTTTTTTGTTTGTCTTATAAAGAGCTTATTGGATTCGTTCACATCATTCCATCGAAAAAACGTTCAGTTACAATCTCAAGGATTTAGTGGCTACGTCAAGCCTGTCATGACTCTCTTTTAGGACCTCCTGGTTCTGGAAAACAACTTTTGTTTACTTGCGTTGCTGGAAAACTCGTTCTGAATTAAGGGTAAGAATTTACACAACTTATAATTTCAGATTTGGAATATAGTGTAAGCTCAATTTATAATGTTTATGAGAAAAATCAGGTTACTGAAAGGTGACCGTATAACGGGACAATGAATACATGAATTGTCCCACAAAGACAGCGTCTTATATTAGCCAACCTAGATTTACATATGGAGAAATGACTGTCAGAGAACTTTGGAATTCTCTGCAAGATGTCAAGAGTTGGTTCACGTTATGGTTGTTCTATTTTTCTAGTTCTGTTTATTAGTTTTGTTCGCGTTACTGACTATTTTCTTGAATGATGTTTAGAAATGTTGGCTGAACTAGCCGAGAAGAGAGAAAGCAGCAATCTCAACCGGATGGTGATATTGACAGTTTCATGAAAGGTAAACGGGAAAAACGATTTTAATTTCTCTTACATGATATACGTTTGAGGCTATGACCGAATAATTAATATTAATATTGAATGAAATGGAAATGCAGGCTATATCAACAAAGGACAAGAATCCAAGTTATTACATATTATAATTCTTAAGGTAATTTTCAATTTTTCCAATTGTTTTTCAATATGTTCGAAAAACCGCTATTTCAAGGTTGGAGAAGTTATTCATTTGTCTGTACTCCTGTTTTTTTTCAGTACTTGACTGGATTTTGCTGCGGATACTATGGTAGGAGTAGATCAAATGAAAGGGTATATCGGATGACAGAAGAAGCGTTGCACTACTGGTGAAATGATGTCGGACCGTCTAAAGCCCTTTTCATGGATGAAATTTCAACTGAACTGGAGCTTGACAGTTCCTCACAACTTACTCCATTTGTGATTCCCTAAAGCAATCTGTTCACATCTTAAAGGACACTCTTGATTTCTCTCCTCCTTGCGAGCCTCTCCCGGACGACAATTGTTTGATGAATATCATTTTGCTATCAGATGGATAAACCTTGTTTTATCAGGGTCCCACAGTGACTTGCTCGAGTTTCTTTGAGTCCATGTATTCAAATGCCAGACATGAAAAGGCGTGGCGATTTTTCCTTGGCAAGAAAGTATGTTTAGTAAGAAACAATGATATTCAAGTTTTCGAAACAATTGATCATGTTCATTCTAAGTTCTACTAATGTTGAATGTTTCGAACTTCCTTGCAGGTGACATCTAATAAGGATCAACAGCAGTATTGGGTAAGGAGGATGAGCTTACAGTATTTATCACATCGAAAGAATTTGCTGAGCGTTCAAGGTCCTTTTCCATGTTGGGAGACAAGTAAGGCGCAGAGCTTTCAACTGCTTTGACAAGCAAAGCCACGCTGCTGCTTTGACTACTGAAAGTACGGTATCGGAAGAAACAGCTTTTGAAGGTTTTGCACGAAGAGACTTCCTGCTAATGCAGTCGGACTCGTTGTTTATATTTCAATTCTTTCAGGTGAACTACTTGGTCCTATTCGTTATATCGTTATTTCATAGTCTTTGTCATATCATGTGAAAATCGCCATATCGTCTCTTTGTTTATTCCCTCAGCTCATGTTCATTGCACTTATGAACAATGACCATATTTTTTCGAACTGAGAATTGCCTCTTGAACTGCAACAGATGGGGAATATATCACTGGTGCTCCTTTTTTACGTTATTTATGCTTATGTTTATGGTTTTGGTCGAGCTCCCTTTGACACTCTAGAGCTTCCGGTCTTCTACAACCAAAGGGCTTTCCTGCTTCTATCCTCATGGGCTTATCAATTCCTTCACATGGATCCTAAAAATCCCTGTCCCTTTGCTTGAAGTTGGGATGGTGGACGTTCCTCCGTATTATGATCATTGATCGATCCTAATGTTTGACCGGTAAATGTGAAGAAGACTATATGTGTAATTCGGTGTCATAACATCCCAAATATATATTGATCTGCTTTGTTTCCGCAGATTTTTTTCAACAATTTTTGCTACTCGTACTAGAACCAGATGGCATCGGATTGGTTCGATTTATCGCCGCAGTTGGAAGGACCATGGGAGTTGCTAGCACATTTGAGCATGTCTATCTTTTTACAATTTGGCATTGGGTGGGTTTTTTTTCCTTCCCTTTGGCACGAGTAAGTTTCGTGTGTTAATATTTATGTGTAGCTCTTGTGGTGTTCATATGCTTCCTTTTTCTTCTCTTATCTCCGAATGTTGTACTGATGTAAGGACTGGTGGATTTGGGGATCTGGACTTCACCCCGACTCAGTACTCGGTGAATGCATTCTTGTGGAATGAATTTGATGGAGACAGTGGAAACTGTAATAGTTTGTGTAACATAACGCAGCCTTTAATGTTTTTTTATTGTTTAACCTATGAATCCTGAAAGAACGCACCAACGAAACAGACTGCCCCAAATGGACTGAGGCCACTTGGACCTTCGGTGGTGAGAATCATCGAGGATTCTTTCCGTGCATATTTTCCTGGAATAGTATAGGGGCACTTGCTCCCTGGATTCACAATTCTGTTTAACATCCCTACATGCTTGCCCGTTTATCTTAAACCGTGGGAGTAAATCGTTGAGTTTCTCATCGATATATCCATAAATAAAAAGATGAAATGTACTACATGGAATGAGTAGAACTGCAAGCATTTGGAAAGCCACAAGCTACGATTTCAGAGAGGGTGAGAACAAACGAACGTAGTGGGATCATCGTCCCAGATAACTAGCACAAACAGAAGGAGATTTTCTGTCCACTGAGATCAGAATAAGAGAGGGCATTGGTTTTTCATTTGAACCCCTTCCATCACCTTTGATGAAGTTTTATACTCCGTTTACATGCCTCCGGTAAGTAATGAAAAAGTACTATTATCATAAACCTCTGCTTTAATTTAACTTTCCTTAAAAACGAAATGTGACTCGAGTTTTTTGTTGACAACTTGCAGGAAATGAAGAGTCAGGGTAGGCAGGATAGATTGTACTTTTGAAGGGTGTATAGTGGAGCTTCAGCAGGTTTCTCCACAACAGCTTGATGGAGTTAGTGGGGCCGGTAAAACACGGTGTGAATGTCTTGGCTGGAAGGAAAACGGAGGTTTACATTGACGTGCGCATCAAGAATATCTTGTATCCCAAGAAGCAGAAACGTTTGCAAACGTCATTTCTGATCGGGAACAGAATGACATCCATTCACCTTATGTTACAGTTCAATGAGTCCTTGGTTTTACTCGGTCTGGCTGCGTTTACGCTCAGACGTTGATACACAAAAGAAGGGTAAGGTTTCCCCTTATATCAATTCTGTTTCCTTCCCTAATGAAGAATTTAACGTACTGGTCAGCTTATACGGGTTATCCCATTTCAGATGTTTGTTGAGGAAGTTATGGTCTTGTTGAGCTTACACCACCTCAGAGCAGCTTAGTCTTGTTAGCCAGGAGTCAATGGTCGGTCAAACTGGCAACTAAATGTTGACGATTGCTGTTGAACTAGTAGCAAACCCCCCTCGAGTCATTTTTATGGAACGAACCAACTTCAGGGTTGGATGCAAGAGCTGCTGCAATTGTAATGAGAGCTGTTAGGACACTGTCGATACCGGAAGAAACCGTTGTTTGTACCATTCACCAGCCTCATTGACATTTTCTGGCTTTTGTGAAGGTAAAATGTAACACCTTTTCCGTCTAATTCTAATTCGTCGTCTGCCTTCTCTTTAGATCTCAAGACACTAATTACAAACATGTCATTACAGTTGTTTCTTATGGAAACGATGAGGCAAGATATATCGTTGGTCCCTTATGTCTTCGATCATCATGCCATTTGTTAAATATTTCGAGGTAAGTTAGTTTTCTTTCGAAATTTGAAAACGTATGTTTCTTTTACTGATTTTAGATAATCAAGTACGATCGGCTTAATTTCACTCGTTGATTCAAGTCCAGGCCGGTGTTGGCAAAATAGAGGAAGGTTTTTTTTTTTTTTTTCCAATCCAGCAACTTGGATTTAAGTCACATCTTCATCTCAAGAAATGTCATTAGGTCGATTTCACACATCACGAATTATACAAAACTCAGACTCTCTGCAGAGGAACAAAGCCTCGATTACGGAACTTCATTGTGCCACGACCAGGCACAAGTCGGACCTTGCATGTTGAAAAACCAATTCTCACGCCATTTTGGGTCCTAATGTAATGGTTGCTTAGGAAGCAACAACCTGGTCGTATTGGCGTACTCCGCTTACACTGCATCAGCTTTCTCTTTCACTACGTGCATAAGTCAACTCATATTCTGTCAATTTTCTGGGATCTTGTGACCAAAGTGGTAAGTACTATAAATACGACGAAAAAATAAATAGAAGACAACTTCCACTTTTAACTTAAAACAAATGCTAAGAAAGTCTCATTTTGTTTTTTTTTTTTGGTTTCGATTACAGAGTAGGCCCTCAAGAGCTATAACGCTATGGTATCTAGTAATGCTGCTGTTCTCGTTCCTCGGTGTACAATGCAAATCCTCAGTTCAGGCCTGTTGTATCGGTTGAACGTACTGTATTCTACAGAGAACAAGCTGCCGGATGTACTCTGGCCATACCATATGCCTTTTGCACAAGTAAGAGTCAGCTAGACAAACAATGACAATTTTTCGTATTTAAAACTTCAAAACATTCACATTATTTACGAAAACTTCAATGTTTTCTTTTCGTGCATAGTTTTTATTGAAATTCCTTATGTATTTTGTCCCAGCTGTGTGTCCCTATGGTCTCATTGTCTATTCTATGAGGTGGGACATGGAATGGGGACCGAGCAAAAATTCTTTTGGTACTCTTTTCTTCATGTTCTTCACTTTCTATACTTCACTTCTTTGCAGATACTGTGGCTATTACCCGAATCAAGACGTTGCTCAATTGTCCGCCTGGATTCTTCCTATACAGTTAATGGACATCTCTTCTCAGGATTTCATCGTTCCACCACGACCTGGTAATCATCTATAACATATACACCTAGTTTGAGTTTTTGTCATTTTCGTTTACCAGTAATAAACTTGATCATTTTTTCCCCTTACTAAAAAAACAGCGTATTCCCATATGGTGGAGATGGTACTACGGGCGTGCCCTGTTGCATGGAAACGTTGTATGGTTTGATTCATCTCAATTTGGGCAGACCTTCCAGACCTCGTCAATGCCAAACTGTGGAAGAATATTTGAGAAATGACTACGGATTAAGCATGATTTTCCTCGTATTGGTTGCAGAGGCGTGATCGTTGCCTTTGCTGTTGTTTTTCGCCTTCACATTTGCTTTGGGATAAGCATTCAATTTTCAGAGAGATAGAAAGTGGTGTTATATAGTTTGTGTTGAATAAGGTTTTTGAACTTTTTTAGATTACTGAATATTTATCTTATTAATCTTTCATGAATTCCCAGTTTTCTGTTGTATAAGATGTTGTAATGTGTCTAATTCATGATTTTTTTTATGGAAATCTATATACAATTTTATTTAATGATGGTTTTTGCTTCAAAAGTATTGTCCATGTTGGGAGGCACTTTAAAATTTCGAATTCAAACTTGACTTGTACTTCAAATTTTGGCAAAATGCCACTTCAACAACACCCTTAGACTATGACTGAATCTCAGAGACACTCTAACAAACTAAAGGTCCTATAATCTCTGAACTTACTTTTTTTTTTTAAATTCTATGTACCTTTTTGTGCTTACGATACAATTTGAATATCTCCCATGCATCTCATTGCGTATAGTCAAGGAGTGGACAGTCGTAAGACAAAGTGTATGAAAATAACCAAAAAAATAATTTCAAGGTGGTAATAAGATCTATTTAATTAAGGCGTGTCTCCAAAATTCAAGCATAGTATACGGGGGTAGTTGTGCATTTTTGTGCATTTTTCCTCAAATTTTAGTAAACACTTATAACCTGTGTTTAAATTCACTTGGATTACCTAGGCAAACCCAGTTCATAGTTTATATATTTAAACTCGGAGAAAAAAAAGGCTCCATGATATGAACAACCTTGTGAGATTGCTAAAAATTCCAAAGGAGAGTGCAATTCAATTCCTTCTTTAATATAAAGCTTTAAGCCTCTACGCAATGTAAATTTAAATTAGTCGAACTTCAATACTGATACCAAAAAGAATGGAAAAAGATTTTAAATAATGTTTATTGTGACTAAAAGTGGACCATGGTTACAAGTGGTCACTTTCAATTCCCTTACCTGACCAATTCATACTTATTAGCCTCCATTATTAGTTCTTTCGTCTTCATCTTCATCTTCATTAACACCTCGATAATAGACCAATGAAGTTCCGTTTTACACTGTTGCCGGAGGGCTGCATATCGGAGATCATTTCATCACAACTCCGGTCGATTCCATTAGATTAACGATTTTATCGAGAAGGATTCAAACAACAGCTGCAGCAGAACTGATATCCGTATGGGATCATTTCTAGCGTCCGTTCATCAACATATAGTTTTCCCTCCTATCAGTTTTCCTTCTCCACTACTTTTTGACAACAAAAAGGCCTTTACTTTAGATCTCCGATTCTCCTAACCTTCTGCGATGATGGTACAATGGTATTTTTTGGTTGAGTTTTTACTTGTTGCAATTAAATATCATAACTTCTAATCTTTGTTGAGAACTAAGGGGGAAATACCTGATTCCTCACTGTTGTGACTTAAAAGACTGTAAACCCCTCGTTGCTCTAAATTGGCAAAGTTGAGGTCTATCAGCCATAAGGCCCTTTCCTTTCATTATCGCGATGATTTATATCCATACAACATGTAGAACTTCTTTTAAACTAATAAGTTTCAAATATAAGACGATAAAACCTCTCATCTTTCTCATTTATTTGAAGAGGACGGAAAATTTCCATTTGACAACAAAAAGGAACCTTAGACTCTCTGAGTCCTCCTATCCTTTCTTGATGAGGGTAAAATGGTAAGTTTTACTTGAATTTTAGACTCTTGCAATGATTATTCTCAATTTTGTAACTTAGAACTGAATACCTGTAGGGGTTTGTAACTAGAGGATATATCAGCTCTAAATCGCAATATAACAATAGGGGTTTGTACTAAGAGATATATCCTCTAAATCGCAATATAACAATAGAGGTTGTAACTAGAGATATATCATGCTCTAAATTGCAAAAATTGAAGATATCTCAGGCCCTTTTGCGTTTGATTAACACTATGATTTAGACAATACAAACGTATAGGTCTTTTTAGACACAATTGTTTCAATATAAAACGACGATTATTAACACCTTGAAGCAAGATTGTTGGAATTCTAGTCCTTTTAATGCTAAAGTTGGTCTTATAATCGAAGGCATAGTTTCGTCAATATGTATAGAGGATTCCAGTAATTTTAGAGTTTATTACTTCTACCAAATTCATAATATAATTGAGTCTGTAGTACTCACATACTACTCATTGATAAAAAGTAAGAGTTTTTGAGACATATAGAAAGACGAGCAAAAGATACCTGAATTCCCCATACACATTTGTTTACCATGCTAGATCCTTCTCTGTTCCGAACCAATGTTAGTATAGTACAATTTTCATGACTCTGTTATAATTGCTCAAAATCATACTCATACTTTTCAGTCCTTTTTTTTTGTTTACCATTTGTTGTTTGGAACCTATAATGGAACTCCGACTAAATACAAATTGCGCACTGCAAAAACCCATTTCGAGGTGATGCCTCCTTAACAGGATTCTCCATAACTAGGAATTCAATAACGTGATTGTCTAATCAAAACACTAATATTAATATATATATATATATATCTATTATATAGTATATAGTATATTATCTATAATTGATCCTAATTCAAATCATCAATATATTATTCATATAATAGTCTAGGGCAATTAAGGACTATACATTTATTATACCAGTTAGTTAGGATTTTGTTTCTTGATTTACCAAAAAGTAAAAGAGTTTTAACACTTTTTTGTTGGATCATTGTTATTCATTATTTATAATGTTTATGTTTTATTGTATTCTAATTACTGTATTAATATGGTAGATACATATGTGACGAGAATATTGTTAATTGGTTGTTTTAATAACATTTTAATTGTTTGTTTGATAGTATCGTAAATAATCCTTAGGGTAAGAGGTTTAACTAATTTACATACGTAAGTTAGGTACAATCGTATTTTGAATATTAAATAAAAATCTAATTAAAAAAATATGAGTAACCAATGGAAACACCAAATGAGTCCTTCACACAAAACATGGATTTTCATTATTACGTTAACAACAAAGTTAACAAACAATAATAACAATAGATCCACAACAACTATAAGTCATTGTATCAAATTTCTATCCCATCATGTCTTTTAATTAATGAGATTTACCGTAATTACTTATTTTTCGAGAAATAAAATAAAAATATTAAAAAAGAAAATTGGCAAATTGAATTCAAAAGTTGTATCCATAATTCACTCAAATATAAGAGAGAAACACTATTACATATAGATTGAATAAATTAAAAAATTGTTACCAGGTAATTAATATAACTTTAATAAGGCCGAGAAAAAATACAATTTGAAATTTCTTTCAATTAATCAAACAAAATATATTTCAACAATATAACGTGTATCCCTCTATTGTTTTCACATTTATCAACACACATAGACCTTGTAATCCGTCAGCCACAACCATAAATTGTTCTTACATTACAACAACCCTTTTTTTTTGCAACTTTCGAATACATTTATATTTTTCGAATCATAGGATTCCCTAATAGCATATTTTTTGGCTTTGATGATACGTAATAAACACCAAGCCATCGCATTAAGCACTTCAAAATAATATAAACCCTCGAATCTGGTAAATTGAGCTCGTCCAAGATAACAACTTTTGACTCACTACTAATTGATATACGACTTTAAAATTGAATAGTTGAAAAATATATTTCCATTACCTGTTAAAAAGAATTTTTTTTGAGTTAGAGATCTACTAGATGGACATTAATGAAGTAACGATCATCGATGAAATACATGATTTTGCAAGTAATTTTGAATCGTAAAAAGGATTTGACATGAAGATCTAAAGAGATGGACTTGATAATACCAATAGGCAAAATTAAGGGCATTTTTTGGAACTCCACAAGAGTTCTCAATTATTTTTATTTTCTGTATAAAATATATTTGTCATAGACACCATTTAGGAATCTACTACATTTATTTGAACCAAGTTAGTTTGGCGACTTATCAAACTAGAGTTATTTTACCATCTTTTTTAATATTTACTTCTTATTGGTCTTACAGTAATTTGTGGGCAAAGGACAATAATCAATATTTTTTAGGCAAAATTTATCATTTGTCTTTTATAAGTTTATAATATAAAAAACCTCAAAATGATACAATCTTGATATATAACCTAATGCACAGATACAGTAAATTCGATCGCCTTAATTGGTTAAGTAAAGATGCATAAAATTTTATAACATTGCTACACTAATCTGATGCGCGAGATATATTAATTTCGATGCCGAGATACATTAATTGTTTAAGTAAGGATGCATAAATTTATACATGATACACTAATACTGATCTGATGCGCGAGATACATTAATTCGATTCGCGCGATACCATTAATTGTAAGTAGATGCAATTAAATTTAAAACATGATACACTAATCTGATATGCGCGAGATACATTCATATGATGCACGCGATACATTATTTAATGCGCTGTACATTAAGTCTGATGTGGTTAAAATGAGGAATTTTGAGAATTTATAAAACTAATAAGGTTTAATGGTAATAAGAAGCTTAACGTGAATTTTCTGTCATTTATCCATAATTTTTTCATATGCTAAAATAAACTTTTTTTGGTACCGTAAACATATTACAAAAAATCTTTCACCTCAATTATTCAAGAATCTCACATATAAGTTAATAAAAACACTTACATAATAGATTAATGAAAATTAAAGGCAATAATACTAGACAACGAACAATCACTATCTTAACTATAAGGTCGAAGAAAATAAACTTATTATTCTAATTAATCCCACGGAACTCTCAAAGAACTAAACTTTCCAACTGTATCAAGGTCCTATTTTAACAAACCCTCCCCCCCCAATGGAACTTTTTTTCACTTTAAATTCAGTTATATATTCATGTTTCTTCTCTCACATTAATACTCAAGAAATCGACTCATCATTCTTTCTATAGTGTATAGATTTCCATTCTCCTTACACAAGTCACATTACCTAAGTACCATTATTGGA
Organism: Solanum habrochaites; assembly: GCA_027704765.1. Lineage (NCBI taxonomy): Eukaryota > Viridiplantae > Streptophyta > Magnoliopsida > Solanales > Solanaceae > Solanum > Solanum habrochaites. The sequence goes on along the minus strand of JAKWJA010001399.1, from coordinate 1,452 downwards.
TTCATGAGGATCCCCTACAAATAAGTAACATTCATGATTTATGCCATGTTTTTCGATGCAAATTGATATTTCCTTGGTAAATATTCGTTAATAACATATCGCGATCACCCCATGCACATAATTTCAACAAGTATCACCACATTTAACTCGGCACTGGTGTGACAATAATTTTTTCATCTGCGTACGTGGAAAGATATAACCATATTGGTTTCTGATTCAGATGAAAATGAAGTAGTCATCATGTGAATGACACCGTTTACATGAAACCGTATCATTTTTTACGTACAACGATAAATCACAAGGAATGTGGAAAATATCTTGAAATTATATTCCATCACTATTGATTTTTAACTGAATATATTTCACACAACGTAGCGTGATGCATTGTATTACTTTGAAGTTGTAATACTATACATAAGACCTTTAATCCCTCCGCCCAAAATCATAAGCAAAACCTTATATTCGGCCTAATGAATATTCATGAATAAGTCATTGTTGCAACCATATATGCGTTGGCAATCCGTTTGTATTTTCGAATGACGGGATCCATCTATTGTACCAGTGAAAGAATCTGATAAAGACCAAACATTGCATGAAATCACTTTTAAATAACCAATTGTGTCTACTAATATTGGGATTTCGGGTGCTTCATCAATGCAGCAACGTTAGAAATAGCACTAATTGAACCTTCCATCCTCGATAATACTTGAATCGACTAATTACAAATCTTTATCCATTTGAAAAATGAGATTCTTTTGCACTATTAATTCGTTAGATGATTTATAAATAGCTGAGAATGATGAATGCAGGATCATCCGATCGTATTTACACCATGACCTACACGAAGTTTGAAATCGTGAAAGAGATTTAACAGGAAGCTCTAATAGGATTGATGTAGACAATATCAACAGACAATTTGGAATACAAACCCATAGAAGAGTTAGTTCTTTTTTTTTTTGGGGGGTCACGATCCAATTAATAGAATACAAGAATCCTAATTCACGCGAATACTATTCATATAATACTTTGAAAACTATACAAAATAGAAGGCATAATATATATATTGGACCCTAACTTGGTTTCAAATTTTACTTAACTTTGATCCTCCACACTTTCATAATGCACAAACAGATACTTTAACAACCATCCCAACGTTTAACTAAATAAGCTCCTGAGTCCTACTGACAAAGTACACGTAGGACAAAGTGATATGTTGATGACATGTAGACATGTAAATGCCTATTTGTTCAACCTTTATACAAGTTACGTGTCTAATTGGTGCACACTCCAAAGTGAGGCTAATGTGATTCGAGCCAAGTTAAAGGGCATATTATGTATTATGGCCAAATAGAAATACTTATGGAAAGAACACTTTGGAAAAACTTTCATAATTTTCCTTCGCACTGTAAATTCATTTTCTAAGTCGTCTCTGTATATTTATTTTCATAATAA
>JAKWJA010001398.1:0-56177 GCA_027704765.1 Solanum habrochaites | reverse complement strand
TCTGATTTATGCTGGTGTGGAGTTTCATCATATTAGGTGTCAAAGGCACAGTGTGGCGTCGAGCCAAGGAGTAACAAAGGAAAGCGTAAGAACCTCGATCAATAAAGTCCATAACAAAAGTTGCGAACTGGCCTGCAATCATACTTGGGACCATATCCATTGGCTTTGTCCTGCTCCTCTCTACCCCTTAAGGGTGTAGAACATGTTCCTCTTAGGAGGCCGACTATTGCTGCACCCTGTTGATTTGGCCTAGGTTGAGATGTACCCTCTAAGATGACCTTTATTTGTGGGCAGTCTCTAGCCTATGTTCCCACTATTATACCGTAACGAAGCAGGCATTAGTGCCCTGTTTGCACTCTTCATCACTGTGATGCACGGACATACTAGCACAGTTATTTGTCTGTAACGGTGCATATCACCTCCATTGCCCTTTTTGTGATCGGTCTGCCGTCCTCTAGGCGTTGGTACTCCCCTAACAAGTTAAGAGTTTCCCAGAACTGTAATTTGTTCCCCCTTTTTTGAATCTGGGATGGTTCACGGACGCCAAAATTTGTTACTGTCGTCCTCCAATACTAAGGCCCTGCCTGAATCTTGAATCTTAGTCCCTCCCAGCAATCACGAACCCTCTCTTCCTCTGGCTGTCCCTACCTACTGGGACATGCATTATAAACCTTGGAAGAGGTCCTGTTATCGTGGAGAAATCACAAACCTACACTCCTCCTCTCAAATCTCTGTGGATTTTCTTAGTGAGGAACCTTGTCTACTCTCATCCCTGTTGTGCAGATAAAATGGAAGTATCATACCTAGACAGTTGAAACAAACTTTAGGGAATATCCATGATTGTCATTGGATCCCTCGTTAAGGTTGATCAAAATCCTCAACCCCTAACTCTCATACATCTGGGAAAGAATCTCTCCATAAAGTTTGTCTTAAATAGTCTACAAGTGACCGGAAACTCGCCCAAAAACCGTGCTATCTTGGCCCACAATCTTGGCCTAATTCTTTGTAACAACCTTGAGTTTATAGGAAGTCAACTCTGCTTTCTCTCTGTGGACCCTCCATTGTCAAACCAAAAGCTATGCACCTCAATCCACAAAATCCTGAGATCCTCCTGAAGTCTGATAGAATCTGTGAAAATAGACGGATTAATCCTTGTAAAGTCTCTCGCCGTGTTAGCCATAGCTGGGGGGCGAACCGGGGGTTCTCCTCTGAAAATTTTGTCGGCTGACCTGGTCAGGTCATAGGCCTTGTCCTTCATTGTGATGGCATGTGCCATCTAGTCAAGAGATGGTCCTCAACCATATTCACAGTCAACCCAACAGGTTAACCACCGGCATAGCCATTCTGGTGCAGCCTTCAGGCTAGAGCTTGGGGGGATCCTAATTTCCCTTGCAGGTGCTCCTCCTCTCTTTGACCATCCGTTCTCTCTAGTATCCTTCTCTGTGAAAACAACAATGATTGATGTTATGACACCTTTCATGTAACAATCACGAACCAGACATTATCAAAGTGCACCATAAAATCATAATAAAGGAAATTTTGTTGATGTAACTTAATATCTTTCAAAATTTAACCTCGATATGATACTACCTTTTTCACAAACGTAATCACACCCAGGGACGAGACCTGTGTCGTTGACCTCGTCAGAAGAGAGGTCGCAGAAAAGCCTGCATACGTTCATCCTTACTTCATCTAGGTTAATTTTAACGGAAAATTTAAAACTTTTTGTTGTTCTTAACATAATGCATCCTAATTACTTTAACTCGTAGCATTCATACAATTCAACCATCTAATAAAGAGATAATCCAATGAAAGAATTCGTTCATAATTTTATTAAAAAAAAAAAAAAAAATGAATTTTGCCAAACGACATCATACAAAGTTTTTGAACAAAAGTGTGGGAAAGAAACTCGAGTGGAACTGCTCCACTAGCTATTGCCTACTCTAAGCTAGATAAATAAACGGTAGGCAATCCTCGAAAGCATGAGGTCCTACCAAGTCCAGATGGCCTTCTACGTCCGGATAGCTGCAAGACCCCCACCCGTCACCTGTAAGATCTTGCGTCTCAACTCTGTGCTTGCAACCTAAAATTGTAGAATTGTATGGGATTAGTACACAACTTGTTTATAGGTATGGTATAATCAAGCACAAACCAAGGCATGCATGACTAAGAACAGCTCTTTCCTAACAAGATTGATTATGGAATGTCAAGTCTAGTGGACTTTGCCATGATGGGATTAGGCAGTTAGTTGTGTCTGAGCTTTCCAAATTTGGATTAGGAAAGTTGTGAGCTTTCAAAATTTTTGATTCGGGAAAGTCATTGGCCTCTAGTAACATTCATCATCATAATTTATCATATGCCCACAACACATAACATCTTACACATAGCATTATTCCTTTTACATGTATCCATAACATTTTTTCATATCATCATTCAAACCATGAGACCTTATAATCATTTTAATTTAGATTAAGACTTCCTAAAATAAGGGCTCAACATATGGGACCGTCAACTAGGGAGACTTCATTAGCAAACAGAGAAGTCTACTTCATTCATTCATTTGTACTTCATTGTCATTTCGTTCATAGGCTGTGTGAACACAGGACTATACTAGGATGTACTTTAGACTTTCATCGGGTTCTTTGTGCCAATGATCAAGAATGATTTTGTACTAAGTCGTATCTCACCTCCTATTGATCACCTATCCCTAAAAAAAAAAAAAAAAATACCTTGGGGGGGGGGGGGGGGGGGGGGGTTATCATTTCATTTATTATGTGCATCATTTGAGTTGTCCTCATTCATTCCCATTGTGGGAATTTAACTTTAACCGACATAGATCAGTTACGCGTCATGAAAGCCCAGTGTCTCCCCCACAGCCGATAAGAGGTGAATCAACTGGCCCTAAGTGGACCCAAGCATGCTAGCGTATATTGTAATATAACACAAGCCAGATCCCTATATTGGAATATAGGTTCTAAGACTAGGATATATAAGGAGACCCATAACCGACATGCGGCACAGTCTCATCTCATGAGAGAACGTGAAACTCCCCTCCTTTCCCGAAAGAAGTGCATCACCGCTCTTGCATCTATCGAGCTCCATTATAAAAGTTTCCAACTACATTCAACTCACTACGTTCAGTGGAAACGGATTCTAGTATGAGGACATCTAGATTCAATAGATGCTTTCTCATCCTAATCATTAGTATTAATTGTATTATTCTCAATACTTTCATTAGGTGTTCATTAGAGACTTGTCTCTTGCATTCACTTTTACTGTCAGAGGTGTGTCACTTTTGTACATTCACTTAGGCTCATTTGAGATTGCTCTATCTGTTACATTAGCCCTCTATCATATTTTCACCACATTCAGTAACTTTACATATTTAGTGCTTCATAGTTTACTACTACCCTCTTATTACGTGAATCTTCATTTCATTCATATGCCCATGCCAACTTGCCTTTTGTGGTGTTTCACGCATCGGTCATTACTTAACCCTTCTAGGGTTTCAACATCCCACCACAATTTCATTGTTCATTTAAGTGCATTTCATTACAATAATATTAGGTTCACTTACTTCGAAGTGTAGATAGACTTTATGGGTCTATACATACAAGTCCCATGAGGCTTCATTCATAGTTCGTTGTTAAGTGGATTCATATCTCCCCACATAAGGATTAATGGATAGCAAGATTATGCATCATCTATGTATGGCCAAGATCTCGGTTTCGATCTATGTAGAAACATTTATTCTTTGAATATTTGTTGCACGTATGACTTGTGTATCATATGGAATTTTGCGCAGACGAACCTGATTTTGAATCCTTGGAGAACACATACATTTTTTCTTGGGGGGGGGGGGGGGAGGGGTCTTTTTTTTTATTTTTGGTCCACACGACTTGGGACCCCTATAATTTTCAGCCCCAATGTCTTCATCTCTCTTTTTCTTAATTTTTCTTTCTTTCTCATTTGCTTGTCTGGGATCCGAGAGGTTGCGCGTATCGGGATCCCCTAAAGCCTCATTTTATTATTTTATTTTCTTTGTTCTTGACTTGTTTTCTGAGTTGAGACCTTTGACCGTGGAGGGTGTGGGATCGAACCCCATAGCCTCACTTTATTTTTCTTTTAAATTCTTTTTTCTCCTAATAGGTCGTGGGTACATTCATCAAACACCTCAACATTCTTTGCTGGGGGGGGGATTCCTTAGTCTGACCGAGAGGTTGTGGGTTCGAAATCCCACTCCTCTCATTTCTTATTTTCATAATTCCATCAAAGATCAACAGTTCGAATCCCCCTCACCCTATTAGTTTTTAACTACTTATTTTAGGGTTTTCAACATGGTGGGGTCACACGCTCAATCTCCATGACCTCACTTGTTTTTAATTCATTTTTCACAGACATTTTGAACTTCTTCATATGTTACGAAAATCCCATCAACCTTGTAGCTGGAAATTTTTGTTTTTTTCAACATCTCTTTCATGACAATTACACGTATGTTCTAATGCGAAATTTCATAGTTCATTTAGAATGTTTTAAGGTTTATTTTCATGGATTCGTTTTAGCCAGAGTTTTCTCACTCCATTCAGCCACAATACACTTCATGTGAAGAATACAACCATAACATTACAATTTTAGAGCCTTACAAACCCTATATCACATATTCACGGTTCACATTGACATGTGCATCACACGTACACTAGTTTTTTTGTGATCACGTTAGGTTAGTGATTCATATGATTTGAAAACCATTGATGAACTATTAACCACGAAAACACAAGACACTCTGGAATATCTACCGCAAACATACCCAACATACGAAATCTTGGGGGATCTGTAGTGACAGGGACAAGTAACAGGGAACAACCCTAGTTTTTTGGACTTGGAATATACTGAACCTTAGAGGGGTCTCCTAGGGAACGGGACCAAGAGAGAAAAGAACCCTTGTGACGTTTTTAATGTTTTAAACCTTGACCTGCTTCCCAAAGTTCCTCTCCTCAAATTCACGTCCAACACGAAACTCAAACCCCGATTCGACCGGACATCTCTCTCTTTGTCCCTACTGGATTGATTATTGTTTGTTTTTATATTTCATCGATAATTTATTCAAAGTGTGAAAGAAATTTTGGTCAATTGGGGTTTTTCGTTCTTGAAGTTGTATTTTGGGGTATGAGAGAAACATGAGATTAGAAGAAGAGAGAACGAATCGCGTGAAGTTGCTTATAGACGTGGAGAGAGGGAAAGTTAAAGTAGTTTTAGGGTGTTTGGTAGGGACATAATCAAATTAGGACTCCGTTAACTTTTCAAAATTGAATTCAATAAATTATAGGTTAAAGTCCATTTTCCCTGGGGGGGGAAAAATCAGATTTTTTTATTTTATATCCCCACCAAAATTAAACGCATTAAATTGATAACTCCCACCAAGGCTCGACCCGGGTGGGAGGCCGTTTAACGGAAATGGTCATTTTGGGTCGACCCGACCCAAACTGGGATCCTTGTAATTAAAATATTCTATATTACAATTGATTCCTTAGGGTAATTACTATATTACCCTTGGCTTGGAAAAGATTTTTTTTACCCCTATAAACCTCCAAACGTAGAAGCTACTATAACCCCTTTCAAGGTCCGGTGTCTGACCCGTTCCTCTGTGTCACTCGTATTCGGGGTCCTAAACATGCCCAACCTACGTTCCCCTCCTATTCTCAACCAACTCAATAAGTTTGTTGATATATAGTGCATAGGCCCAGGACCCGATGGGGTGTGGTCCATGTGGGTACCCCCACCCTAGGGTAACTAGGGTGGATTGTTCTAGGTCCCCTCAAAAGTACGTTACTTAGATATTTGATTTCGGGTTGTTACAATTTTGAAATTTTTAAGAAGTGGTTTTATATGTATAGGATAACACTTAGATGATTCACTTTTAAAATCAAAAACAAAAACCCTAAAGACCTCTAAAGAACTATGTAGAACACCATTAAAGCCTTTGAAGGGAGATTGAAGCTTTAAGGTTGAATTCTCCACACATCATTATTCTAAATTTTAGTGGTCTAGCATAATTAAGGTATGATTTTTCATCCTTGAATCAGTTTTTTCCTTCAAGGATCCAAGTCTTGTCGAAGTGGTTTTTTCCAGGCCCTTTCTCAATAGATTGAACTTTTACTTGTAATCTAACCATGGTTTTTCTTGCATAAAATGTTTGTGATGACATTGTATGTGATTAATGTTATTTATGTATTATGAAAATTAACCTAAAATCTTCATGACTCATGCAAACCATGAATTTCCCATATTTTTGATCCATTTTTTGGGTAATGTGATCACGTCTTCTATACATTGAGTTTCTTGTGCAATGCGTTTATTTGGGCATAATTGAATTAATGAAATAATTACGTTATAAGCATATGTACTCTGTCCTAGGGGGAAGTTGATGAATTTACATTGAATTACTTTTATAATTTATTATTAGATTGGATTGGTGATCATGACCATTGGTAAGGTCCTTTGATTATTGTGTTGGGTGATTTGGGCTTATGGATTTAGTAGTGATATTGGATAGGTGGTATTAATTCCGTTACTATTATCTATATTTTATTGTATAATTCTTATAATATGAGATGAATATTTTTAATGATCCACTTATGGTTTTGGGGCTTATGTGATATACTTTTTGTGAAATTATGTGGCGCTCATTGGCATCCACTTTATATGAATTGTGAAACAATGTTGTCTCCTCGGCACTTACATTATATGTATTATGATTTATCAAATGTAATAATTTTAATTATGTGATTATTGTGATGGTCTTGAGATTAAATGTATATGTGATGTCCTACGCACGAGTTTCTCCTAGTTAATGATATGTGTCTCTAGTAGGCTATAGTGAAGTTTCTAAGAAAAAAATGTGTAATTACTTGATAATTACAAAATGATTTCTTCTTGATGACTTATCTGAGACTTATATGATTTATTATTTGAAGATGTGATAGAAGTGTGTAGGGTGACTTTTAAGTCTATCTAATTGCCCCTGTGTGCTTTTTGAATGATATGCTATATGTTGCAAGGTTAAAGTAATATATGTTTTCTTGTTTGTGTACACTTATGTCCCTTGACTTAATACATGGAGAATGTGAAATGGATGGTCCCTTTACTTAGTAAGATTAAATATCCTTAGTCTTGTATGTTTTTATTTATTAACAAGTGACCCTGAACATACATAAGAAGGTCCGTTTAATATGAACCTTTTTGAATGAAGGTTTTATGATATCTTTGAAGTTGAAAGTCGTAAAGGGTATCCTTCTTATGTTAATCGGTGGACCTAAGGTTTGATTGGATAGAACGCATGAAATCATCCTTAGAAAAGTCATGAACCCATCTGTAACCATGTAAGGTGTTATGATTTCTGGTTGTGAACTATATAAGGGGAAGAACCTCTTCATATACTCGTTTATGTGAATTACTCTAATGAAGACTTTAATTATGCAAGCATAGCTTATTTTGGTCATCAGGGGGTACCACTTGTAAATCATCAGTTTTTGATATCGTCAATAAGAATCATATTGTGTATAAGTCCTTTTTTCACATTGATTATACAGTTAGGTTAACACATTACATTTCATACATATAAGCACATTGATAGTTTTCATTCATTCAAAAAAAAAAAAAACATCCCTTATACGCATACCCTAATCAACCTCACACATAGTCAAGATATTATATTTTTCTTTTGTCCTCCATGTTCATAATAAAACTACCACAATATTTGTGTAGTCATGCACAATATATGACCAAAGTGTAATGCATCTCCATAATATCAAAAAGTTTCGGGGCAAAAAATGTATATGTCAAACTGAACACCGTTTTCACATTCTTTTTAAAGAAATGATGACTGTAGACCATTTGTACATGCTCATATGTTTTTTTGTCACACTCATTGTGTCAGTGCCCTTGATATTATCAAATTTATGTTACTGAACTCAACATCACTTTAAGAGGTCAAATGTATCAAATGGTACTATCACTTTGGTATTTCTTTGATTTTTATGGGGGACTATAAAATAAAACTTTTCGAAATATATGGTTTTCACCAACAAAAAGTGCCCAATAAACTGTCTCTGCCCACATTTAATGATAAAAAATATCTTCACATATGAGGATAATCTTAAGAAACAATGTGGTCAAATAACCTTTCATACCACTTTACATGGGTCAAACCTTCATATTTGAAGGATCACTTGAGAACCCTAATGTTCTGCGTTGTTAATTAATTATAATGATGACGCATTAAAATTTTACTACACCAAAAAAGTATCCATGACATTCAATCACTTGTCCATTTTTTTGTAAACATATTATGCATTGCTCGGGGGCCACATTGCATATAAAGGGAATGGATCAAATCAATTGGACATATTTTCATGACTTTCATGTGAAACAAAGTGACAACTTTATTTTATTCATAATTATAATCATTACTATCGTGTTAGGACATAAACCCAATGTCTTACCCATATAAAGACGCTTTGGTCATAAATCAATAGGAACTTGAACCCAAATTCTTATTATCATGGTCACCTCACCCAGACTTACTTGATGTCATATACTCCTTGGTGCGGTGAAACTTGAATTCACCGTCTTCCCCTAAATGAACGTCTAATAATCACATGGCATCCAAAAATTAATATTGAATACCCTAAATATAATTCTTACATTGACTTAAATTTGAGTAAAGATGAGAAAAACTAATTAATGAGAACAACAATGTTGAAACCAATACTAATCCTAATTAAAATAGTTAAACATGTCAATGAGTCACTCTGAACATTGTTATGAAAATGTAACATAAGTTACGACCAGTTTAAAATAACCACAAAAAAACGATTTTTTGTTTAGTTACATATAATATATTAATAAGTAACCAATAAGTAAAATAAAGAAAATTCAAGAGGTTGCAAAAGTAAGCATAAGGAGGGGAATGAGTATGAAGTGTGGAAAAGTTATCCCCTCCCTCCCTCTTTTTTGGAACTCTTCCCCCTTCTCACTCCTTTCTCCTTTTCCCTCACACCCCTTCTCCCTCGCCCTTTTCTCTTCCCTATTTATGAACCGCACAAACTAATTTTTACTATTGAATATATAAGTGCTCAAATTTTTGCTATACTCATATAATTTTTGAAAAAAAAAAAAGAGTAAACAAACAATTGAAGCATAATCAGAAGTAAAATATAAAATAACTTTATTTAGTACTATACCTGTTTCTGGAGAAAAATAAAAACAAATAATTTTTGCTTCGGGGGGGGGGGTGGGGGGGATATTAACTTTTTTTTCAATCATTCCAACTAGTTTTAACCAATTGTGCTAAAGTTGTTTGTAAAACAACAACAAAATAAGGACAAGAATATTGAAGATGAAAGTACTCACACTCACCCCTTACCCTAGAAGTCAGGGTATTTATAGTTTCATGACACACAGCGTCTTGCCTCCTTGGATGTCTTGTAAAATCTCTTTCACATCATTCATCCGCATATACATATATGAAAATTAGTGTGGAACTAAAACTTTTCACATAACATTTTAATAGTCTGTTTTCAAAATATCTTTTAATATAACCAAGAAATACTATGTCTCGGGTCATCAAATCTTGACTCCGAATACTTGGGACACCGCCCATACAATCAAATATAATACTATCGTTCTATTACAATACTTTAATAAAAAGAACTTTAAAGACACCTATCCCTCGAGTCAAATGAGGACATACTTCAACCCTTACTTTTGAAACGATACTTAATCCAGCTACCCATAGCACCTTCACTTATGAATCACTTTTAGATATAAAAAAGATATGTATTAGTGGGAATCTTATGTCCTAAGTGTGGCTTATCGCAATAAAATACTGATACAAACATTTAATGGAAATATGCTCTTTTTTATCAAAACCTCATACTATTAGCATAAAGGCGACATATAACACCTTAGAAACACATAAAATTCACATAACATTTGAACCATATTTTTAGGAACATTACAAGTGAACTCACAAATGTATAGTGACTCCCATAATGATTTACAGTAAATCCAATTAAACATGCAACCTTTCCTCACTAATAATATCATTTTACCACTTAAGTAAGACAAAGTAAGACACGTATACACCCTCGTCTAATAATACCTAAATTAGCCTAAAGACTACTTTCTCATGAGATGAACACTTACAATATACAAAAAAACATAACATATATAATATGACATACAACATTCACCAGAGTATCAAAAGACTTACTTGAAGTATTCTAGAAAAGAACCCAATACCCTCTTAAAATTACCTATAGTAATCCTTAAGACTTACTAAGATTACATATCATGTCTACTTTATAAACCAACCTTCCTACCTAGGGGTCATTATCAATATTTCCATATGTGAAGACATGATCAGATATCATCCTTATACCCCCTTGTCACATTTAACTTGAATATTTAGAGTTACTCTAGATTAGGTATTCATCATTCCATGTTTTCCTAACATACGGTTTCATTACTTCTTATGTTCATTTAAGCAGACATTGGGATAAAAAAAAGCAACATTCAAGTTATGGTCTTGGTTAAGACCTAGGACTCTAACTAACATCTTTCAAGCCTAAAGGTGCACTGTCTAGGGAGAGCGTTCCCTACCACCACTCCCAAACTTCATAGAATCTCAACACTAGTCGGTAAATCCCATTTTATTAGAATACAGGACTAAACAACAGAGACCACTTTAGGCTAAACATCGAATTCGAGTTTAGCCTACTCCAACAATGGTGTTTTGAACTTGCCAAGATAGACCTTGGACACACAATCTGCATGTAGGCACATGGTTAAGAAATAATGATGGGTTTCTTGTTCTCTAATGTCCAAATCTTATATAGAGTAATTATCACACCATACTGCACTGGTTCTAGCCTTTGTTCTCATAGAGTAAATAATATGAAAGGATTACATGAAGGGGTTCCATATCATTCAAACCCAATTACCCTCACCCCACCAAAGAGGTACCCAAGGGCTACCTTACAATGGAAAAGAGGATAGGACTAATGATTTCTTAAGAATGATTTCAGGTCCGTTTCAGCCAATCATCCTAAGGCCATCACTCAAACAAGAAGAATACCATTTCGGACTATGTCTACTCAAGCTTGTCATAACCTTATTTCTCAAAGGTTCCACATAAGTTTACCTTCTCACTATGTTCACGCCACATATCAATGTCATTCATACATGAGCTAAAGGCTTTTAGCATCCTAAGTAAAGAATTCATATAAACATTCCATACGTATCAAGCCACGAACACAGGTCCACAAAACACACATATACATACTTCACGTTGACACATATAGCATATCATATTCAAGTAGCACATAGGCACAACCTTAATCATGTTTTAAGTCACCTGTATACACTACTATAACATCATCAAATAACCATCAAAACCCCATAGTAAAGTAGGAGTAATAATGCATCAACTCTAAGACTACACACATGCATAAGGAAATAGTCCATAGTAAACACATAACGACCCGAGCCACCATAAGTTGGACCATACCGATCAAAACATAATATCAATATTTATCATTAAAATATGAAAATAAATAAGAAATCCCAAGGGAAGCGTAACACCAATCTTTTTCTCTACACTTCAAATCCATACTAATTTGTCTAATACAATAACAATATAGGCCCTTCACATGATGGCCATGATCATCATGCAATACATAATCATAATACCCGAATGAATATACGTCAATTATATATAGATTTTATATTATATATATAATACTCCTATACAATCAATTGTCAAGCCATTCTTACATCATGTCAAAAGCCTAATAGAAAACACATTAGAATTCATAAGCCCATCAAGACAAGATCATCACATCCAAAATATAGCCAATTTGAAGATATTATGTTTGCATGGGATGATGAATATTTAAGGTTAGAATCACCAATTAACAGCACTTCAATAATAAATAAATTATCTAAAACAGTTTATGCAAAGAGACCCATGGCTAGAACTCATTTTGAGATTTCCGGTTTGGATCATATTTTGAAATTTTTGGAATTGACTCTTGGAAGAAGAAATTTTCAAGGTTAAGAACCATTCCCTAAATTGTAAAGAAAATAACACTGACATTGGGATGGAGAAAAACTTGAAAATCGTATCTGTGCTGTCCTTGTGGATTTTTTTCTAAACTTCACCATGAGGTTAAATTGGAGTGAATAATGGAGATATTTTGTTTTGTACTTGGGAGGGTTATGATTTGAAGGGTGAAATGGGGATTAAAAAGGTCCTAATACCGTAATAACTAGCCCCTAAAATACCAAAATATGCCTGAACATATAGGACCTTTTTACCAACTCAAACTGCAACATAAATTTCTGAATTATCGTCAGAAAACATTCAGCGAAGCAGAGCTGTTCCCACATGATTTTTTTAATTTAAATCCCAAACCATTGAGTCCTCCACTTTTCCAGCTACGCAGAGAAACCTTTCCCCCCTCGATTTTGTTGACCGAATTCGCAATGCAGACTGGCTTTCCCTCGTGAAGTGTACTTTGTGCTTGACTTGGGCAGCCCTGCTAACCCCTGGCTTGGGTCTTCCTCTAGGACCCTTTCGTGCGGTCCTCAGGAGTTTTACGCTGGTTGTTTCCGACATCTATTACTCTCATATACATGTATGAACCTACTCACATAATTTCAACTCAAAAAGCACAAAAACTTACGTAAACACGTTAAGACCCACAAGCAACGTTTAAAGGCAAACTTTTCAAATGTCCTTGATGTTTGACCTCCAGAAGTCATGGAAATTTTACACAACTGCCTAAATACTATTACTTCTCATATAATACCCTCATAAATTCCATATACAGCACATATGATAACATTAACACACATAAAACATATAGGTGACTACTCATCGCAACAGTCTTGGTCGTTCCTTTGACGTTTGTGTGACTTCACCGAAATGTACCCAAATCATTTAAGACACTGCATCATTTCCATATATGAAACATTTTAGGAACTTATAATTTTATGAAAAAAATGCTAGGGTCCTAAGTTTTCAGCTAAGTCATTTCAAGGTGTCCACATTTTCCCCCCTTGGACAAACTTCATCCTCAAACAAATAGCACTTACCTACCTCCGAACACTTTCAAGAGTAGAACTCAACTAAAATATCATAACCATTCTACATAAAACATTATAAAATACCAATCTTGAGAAATATCATTTTTCCACATCATCAAGAGACTCAAAACACAACAAGAAGAATAGAACCCATTCCACAACTCATTATTCTCCTAAAACTCACATTCTTCATTCCAACTAGCAGAAGTCCTTTTTTAACATTCATTTTCATGCTCATAATACATCAAATTTATCCAAATGACAACAATTTTCAACAATTACACCATTGTAGTCAATTTTCATTTTCAAAAAAAAATCAGTGACTAAAGTCCCTAGCAGTTCAATACTTTAAATGTTTAAAAAATGCAACATTAGGGAAGGCATTGATGGATCCCCAACATGCTAATATGCAATGTAACTCATATAAACAATCACAATTTACAACATAATCATACTTCATGAAATGGGCAATGCAATGATCAATGAAATTTCAATCCAACAAGACTTCAAACACAATAAGACAAGCAACATACTACTATGGCCATCTAGCTCTTTAACCAACCAATGACTCCCCCACTTAGATAGAACTCATAACACTAAGAGATAATACAAGATTTATCATCTATCATTATGACATCCTCGTTGGCCTTGTGATCCTCTAGTTGCGGTAGTGGCATAGAAATAATTCTTCTTTGGCGCATCACCACCCGGAGCACATTAGGAGCAGAACCTTTTCTTACCCTCTGTTTCTCTAGAAGACATTGAAGGAAAATCTCTCCCTTTGTTTGTTAATCTTTATAACAGAAAAAAAAACCTGGTACCTCAATAGGTTATTTCCCATAATTTTTTTCCCCACAAGCAACACTGTAGGCTTTGCCCTCTTTAAACCACTACAGGCCTTTCCCTCAAGTTTAACTCCTAGCTCTCATAGGTTCAATCATGAATTTAGAACTTCCTTCTTAGGTCTACATCGAGGCTTTGATCACCTTGCCCACTGCTCTTTTCGTTTCCTAGCAGTCCTACCAAGTTATACTAACTCAATAGATTGGATCATACACCATGAGTCTAGCCAAAATCATATCATCCATGGAGCATGGTGTTACGACATTCTTTTTTTTTTTTCACTAGGTCAGCGACCCCGGTGGAAAAACACTACTCCATCCTCATCCCTAGGGATTACATACTAATGATTGTCATAAATCTAGACAATAATAGAGAACTTCAAAGATCCTACAACACACTCGTATTGCCTTAGTTTGAGATTCATAACTCTTATAACCACCATCACCTACTTCTTGTCTAACGGGGAAAGTACTTGTGCCTGGAAAGCCTCCCTTAATTTTTCCCACTCAATAAGATCTGATCACGGCCTATTATCTTTCCATGAGTATACCACCCTTGAGAAACCTTCCTCAAAATTGGGTACTAGTTATGTGCCCCCTTCCCTCCCTAAAATCACCTCGTGGCACTCAAACACCTGTATACACACACCATCTGGAACTATGGGATTTTCCTCCTACCTTAGGGCCAAGAAAGATAGGAGGATGAATCCTCACAAAATCCTCTCAATCTAGATGTCAGAGTTTTTCTCTCACACACAGATATTCACTCTACTATCATACCCCCTATTCATATGGGTGATCAAAGCTCGGGCTAAAATAGAACTTGCCTCTCTAATCTCCCCCACTAGTGCATTTCCGTGGATTTCACCGGAACATCATCACCTCCTTCCACAATAGGTGACTTGAGATTTTCGAAAAAATACCTGAGAACCGTTGAGGAACATTTCCAACTTATTTCAACTTGAGGAGGATTTCCTTCCTCATTCACGATCATTATCCTCACCTCTCCTAATCGTTGTCCTCCTCGTATTTATTTCATATAACACAAGGAAACAATAAGAAAAGTTTATTCATACTTTTACTCTACGACACGACATAGTAGTATAAAAGAATGGAAAACCCTATCATCCTAATAAGCCACTCGCCCATAGATGTTTGCGACTCACAGCCGAGGTCGAGACTCTACTAGACTGACTTGGTCACACCCAAACCGAGCCGCGGGGGGGGGGGGGGGGGGTGGGGGGGGGGGGGGGGAGGGGGGGGGGGGGGGGGGGGGGTGCGACTGGCAATCCCACATTTACCCTCCTATGTGGAGCGACCAACCAATCTAAACCTATCATTTCAATTTAATATCAACATAAAGTAATGCGGAAGACTTAAACTCATAAATAGAAAGACAATTCAATCACTCTAAATTCAACTTTCTATTAATTCCCCCAAATCTGGAAGCATCACACAAGAACACTCTATGATCCATTTACTAAACTAAGAGTATTCTAAGAAGCTAAAACAATTAAAAGCTAGTCCATGCCGAAACCTTCAAGCATCAAGACATGAAGAAGGAATCCAGTCCAAGCTAGGAAGCATTAGCCTCACTCCTGAAGATCCGGTGTACGAAGACTGGCTTTGACTACTGTTTGAGTCGAAGATGACGGCACTCGTTTGCTGCATACCACGATATACCAAAAAGAAAACATACAAGTAGGGGGGTCAGTACAACCACAAGTACTAGTATGTAGCATCGGCCAACTCAAAATAGAAACAGTATATATCAAGTAACATCATAAATCACTAATATCCTTAGCTGCAGCATTTACAATTACCATAACCTTGTTACAACACCAAGCACATCAATGAGGACTCACGCTCCTCATCATACTCGTTTGGGAAAACATGTTCTTTAGATTGAGTCATATTAATTATCCTTTCACGGATTCATGTATATATTTACTCTCGTGTCGGTACGTGGACACTCCGTCTCTCATTCTATCCCTGGTACCGGAACGTGCACCCCGATCCATATACTATCCTGATGTCGGAACGTGACACTCGATCCTCATATTCCTATCTGGTACCCGAACGTGGCACCCGATCCATATACTATCCTGGTGTCGGCAATGTGACACTCCGATCCTCCTATTCTATCCTGTAACCCCCCTGGAAACGTGGCACCCGACTCCATATACTATCCTGGTTGTCGGAAGTAACTACTCCGATCCTCATATTCTATCCTGGTGTCAGAACGTGACACTCCCCGATCCTCATATTCTAATCCTGGTCCCAGGAAAACGTGGCACTCCGATCCCCTAATCTCACTACTTTCGTTGTCATTAAGCTTCTTTTATACCATGGCATCATCATTAACCATAGTATATTAGGTTTGTTCATGATTTAAGATTCAATAGCTTCATCATGCTTATTTTACAAATCAATGTATATATATAAGATCACATCATGCCTACCCGCAATTAAGACATATAGAAGACTTAATACTACTACTCAACACATACTCCTTTCGCTATTAAGAGTGTTTACTACAGAATAGTGTACAAACCATAACCTACCTCCAACGAAGATTAGTGATCAAGCCAGCACTTTTCCCAGCTTTGTGGTTCTCTTCGTTCTCCTGTCTTTCCTCGTTTCGCCTTTTCTCTCTCCTTCTCTTGTTGCTTAATCCTCTCTATTTTCTTTTATTCAACCTCTTCTTTACCCTAATTATTATATACTTAAGTTTTAAAGATGGCACTAATCAATCCACTATTAACTTAGGTTACCCACCGGATCCTTTTTAAACCCCAAAAGTAATTAGACTTATTAACTTAACCCTATAACTTTATAATGTAAGCATGAATAGTCAAAAACGTCCCTTAAAACGTATAAGAAATCCGACCCGAAACTGAGATGTGGCATAGCCCGAATGACGGGCCGTCCGCGCCTGCGCGGTCCGTCCTACTGTCCGTCGCATGCTACAGACTCATTTTTACAGTGGAGTTGGGCCCTGTGAGCGGGCGTCGAGCCTGCGACGGTCCGCCTGCCACTAACGTCACGACGTTCAGAGAGTCGATTTTCAGTACCCCAATTTCAGATTTTTCTAAGTGTTTGAACGACACCGCGTCCACGATGGTCCGTCGTGCCCGTGAAGGTCCGTCGGTGGACTCCGTCACCTCTGCCGAGTTTGTCCAGAAAGAAAAAAAACATCTGTTTTGCTCAAGAAAAAAAAAAACGACTAAACAGGTTCGTTACATAGATATTCCAATTTAAAACCCATCGTTCGTCCCCGGAACGATCATGAAGAAGGAAAACAAGGGCGAAAAGGAATAACCTGAATCTGTAAAAGATGTGGGTACTTTTCTCGGCATATCTGCTCCTTCTCCCAAGTGGCTTCTTCAACGGGTCGATTTCTTCCACTGAACTTTGATAGATGCAATCTCCTTGACTCAACTTTGCGAACTTCTCTATCTAAAATAGCAACAGGCTTCCTCCTCATAAGACAAATTCTCATCAAGCACAACTGAAAAACTGAATCCCAACGGATAAATGTAGTTTCCATCCCATGGGTAAGCTTTTCAAACATCGACACATGGAATACCCGGATGTACTCTGGAGAGTGCTGGTGGGCAAAGCTTATTCATAAGCCACCTCCCCTACTCGCTTCAGACTTCAAATGGACCGTATACCTTGGACTAAGCTTTCCTCTTGTTACCAAACCGATCACCCCTTTCATGGGAGAAACTTTGCAAAAGAGACTTGTTCACCGACGCTCATGAACTCTAAGTCTCTAACCATTTCGGATCCTGCATATTCCTTTTGCCTCTTTTGCGCGCTAGAAGCCTTTTCTTTCTTGAAATGGACTTCACTTTCGCCATCGAGATCTCTCAAAAGATCAGTACCACCAACCCCAACGCCTAACCTCGAATGCATCAAACAACCAATGGGGGGGGGGAGACCTACAATCCTCCTACCATACAATGCTTCAAAGGGCGCCTATATCGATGCTTGGAGTGATAGCTATTATTGTATAAAACTCTGCTAAGGGTGAAGTTTTCCCAATGGCCACCGAATTCTATCACACATGCCCGAAGCTATCCCTCCAACACTTGAATGTTCGCATTCAACACCTGACCATACGGTCTAGATGGAACGTGGGTACTAAGGTCCACCTAGTACCCAATTCCGCAGAATATTTTCCAAAACTTAGAATAACTGCTGCGTACCTCTATCGATATGATGGAGGTAGTGAACACAAACCCATGCAATACCGAACAACTCTGAGTGTTAAGTTGTGGCTAACTTCTCTGCATTGTAGTGCACCTTAACGGATGAAATGAGCCAAAAGACTTAGTTTTAACTGTCCACAACTTACCCAAATGGAGTCAACTTGCCCATGTCTTTGGAAGACCAACCACGAATCCCTGTGGGGGGCAATTCTCTCCCATTTCCATTCCGGAATGGGCATTCTCTGAAGTGTTCCTCCTCCGGGCCTTTGGTGTTCATACTTTACTTGTTGACAGTTTGGACATTTGGCAATAAAATCCACATATCCCGCTTCATTCTACTCAACAAAAACAAAAATTTGGCTTAGTCCCGGTAACATCTTGGTTGCACCCGATGTAGCGAATACCTTGAGCTAATGAGCCTCTGTCACAATGGTGTTTAATCAAATCATCGAACGCCGGGGTACACATACCCTTCCCTTAATCTCAAAACACCTTTCCTCGTCGATTTCGCCCTTCTTGAGCCTCTCCTTGCACACACTTTATCTCGGATCCGGACAATTTTTCAAGAATTAAACTGCTTTCCCTTAATCCTTGTCCAAGGGAAGGAAGATCTTTTGCCTCCACACAAGCTAGAAATTCCTTCCGTCTCATTTACTTCTAAATCTCATAAGGTCGTTAGGCCAGAATCTTGAACTTCTTACCAATGGGCCGCCTAGAAAGCTTGCAAGTGAGCTGAGACTACCCATGCTTCCCCGCCTTTTCTATTAAAGCATCCTCTACAACATTTGCCTTCCCCGGAAGGGGGGGGGGGGGGGGGGGTGGGTGGGGGGGGGGGGGGGGGGGGGGGGGGGGGGGGGATGATTACAAATAGTGATGTGTAGTCCTTCAGTAGTTCCTCCATCCTCCTCCTTCTCAAATTCAAATCTCTCTGATTGAAGACATACTGTAGACTACGATGATTCCGTATAGAGTGAACCTCCCACTTGTAACCCCATATAAATTTGTCTCCATTGCCTTTAGTGCAAACACTACCCGCGGCCACATTGCCCAAAATCATGAGTTGGATAGTTACGTGTCAATGCACTTTTATTGTCTTGAAGCATAATCAAATCAACATTCTTCTCTTGCATTATCACTGCAAACCCTGTATCCCCAAACCGAAAAGATGCATCACATACACAATGAATTTTCTTGCCTTCCACTGCATTAGGTGATAATTGGTGCAGTAGTCAACACAGAGTCTTTAGCTTCTGAAATCTTTCCCTCACACTCCATCGACCATACAAATTGAACATTTTGCTTTGTAGTCAAGTTCGTCAGTTGGGGAAGCAATAGAAAGAGAATCCCTTGAACAGAAATGGCGTAAGTACTAGCTTCACCCAACAAGCTCCTTATTTCTGACACATAGTAGGTCTTACCCAATTCTTCACTACTTCGAATCTGAGAAGGATCCACTCATCACTCCAAATCCTAAAACCACTGCCCCAAGAAGGACACTGCATCTAGCCAAAACTCATCACTTTATGAGAACTTGGCCATAAAGCTGTTGTTCTCCCTCAACATTTTCCGAATTTCCAAACCATTCTCAAATGCTCCTGCAGTTCCTTCTTACTCTTGGAGAATATCAGTATATCCATCAAATACGATCCAACAAAGAGATCTAAATATTGCTTAAAAAATCTCCTTTCATCAAACTCATGAAACGCAGCAGGGCATTCGTAAGACCAAAAGAAGACATCACTATTACAAATTCGTAAATGCCCATACCTGGTTCTAAAGCAGTCTTTGGCACATCCGTTGCCGTATTTCAATGATGATACCGGATCTCAAGTCAATCTTAGAGAAGACCAAGCACCTTTGTAACTGATCGAACAAGTCATCATGCGAGGAAGAGGATACTTTTTCTTTATAGTCACCTTGGTTCAATGGCCGGTAGTTCTATGCACATCCGAAAACTCCCATCCTTCGTGCGTGTTACAAACAAAACCGAGCCCCCCAAGGAGATGCACTTGGTCGAATGAACCTTGTGCGCAAGCAACGCTTGAGTTGGCTTTTAAATTCTCTTAAACTCCGCGGGGGCCATCTAAATAGGGGGGTATGAATGGGGCTGAGTACCCGGTTCAAGTCAATACAGAGTCAATATCCTATCTGGTGCATACCCGGAAGATCTGCAGGGAACACAATCAAGAAACTCAAAAACTCACGGACCAACACCGAAACGCCACTCAATCGAAGGTACTTGGGTAGTGGTCTCCTTGAGATGTGCCAAGAACGCTAAACACCCTTTACTAACCATTTTCTTAGCACAAAGAAAGGGAAATAGGTACGCACCGGATTAGAAGTGTAGTCCACCTCCACACTAATGGATCTGTCCCCCAGGCTGGCTAAACGTCACCGGTGTTTTAGCATTACAATCCAAGATCGAATTGCGGAGAAGCCGAAGTCATACCCAGATTACATCAAAATCAACCATCTTAAGGTAACCAAATCTACATAATTGTATTCCCCAACAAAGTTCACCAAACAAGACCTATATACCTTTGTCAACTAAAAAAAAAAGAAAAGACTCACCACCGGAGTAAGAAACACGAATATGCCGTATCAAGTAATTCACATGTAAAATTTAGACCTTAGAAATGAGGAAGATACATAAAAAAATGTGGATCCCGGATCAAACAATAACGGAAGCCATGCAATCACAAACCATAAGATTACTGTGATGTGATGCACATCAGATGTCTCCGCCTCCGATCAAAACTCTCCCAGGGAAAGCATAACAATGGGCCCTTTCGTTTTGTTTGTGCCGTTGACCCCTATACCATGTTGGATTTAGTGGCCTCAGTTTTGCCCATCACCCCTGCCACTTTTGGTGACCACCATTACCCATCGACCACTCTCCGTCCTTACGAATAACGGCCTTTGCCATGACCACACTCTAACCTCTAACTGTTTGGGGGTCCTATCACTCTGTTTTGGACAATACCTCTTGATAGCCCATCTTCCCACACCATAAACACTCTCTAGATCACGATAGGTCCTCAGAGAAATGTTGAACCGGTCTGAGGTGGACCCCCACTACAGGTCTGTATGATACTGCATGGGTCAGAACTTAGTACCCTCCGGACCCTGTCCTCTAGAGTAAACCATTAAACTCACCTCCCTTTCGAAACCTCTTGTGATGTCGATGCCGTGGTGAATCATCTAGCTTCACTCTTCCCCCTCTATATGAAATCTACCACTTTTGGAAGGATTTGCCGTAAGCCGCTACCTGTAAAGGATGAAATTTGCCCAACTCTGATCGTCAACCCCTTCACAAAACGGCGAATCCGCTCTTGTGGACTGAAACATAGTTGGTGGCATATTCTGGATAGTGCACGGAAATTAAGCCTCATATGCATTGACCGAGCATCCTACTTGCTCTAGGCTCAAAAACTCATCCCTTTTCCTATCCCTCAAAGTACGGGATAAACTTTTCCATAACAAACTAGAGAATTAGGCCCAAGTCATAGGTGGGTGGCTCTGTTTGTGACATTCAACATGTGACCGCCATCCACATTTTGGCGTTTCCCTGTGAAAACTGATAACTCACCGAACTCAACCACCAAACCGTTCTACTATAACCCATCTTGTTTAGTAGCTCATGACAAGTCACAGAAATCGTAAGCATCCTCAGATTCTGCAACCCTTGAAGACTGTGGGGGGAGGTTTCAATTCAAGAACTTACTAAAAAGTTCATGCTGATATATCTCGTCATTATAAAGTGCCGCAAGTAGTTCAGACGTGGGAACGTGGCCTATGTCCTAGTGAGGCGATCCTACGAGGGCCATAGTGGGCTGCATGTTGTTACCGTCTGAAAAACCTGAGGTGTTGGTGCAGAAAACATTGTGGTGCCTGTCCCTGATCATACAACCCACTAAGATAAGCGAGACCTGATTGGGGGGATCATCGTCTGGGGTCAGGTGTTGGGTGGCATTTCACTCCATTCCGTACTTTTCATCTCCCCATCCCTCCCCTTCTCTTACTACGTCCCCAGTCGTGGAGAGTCACCGCCCTAGCCCAATGTGCCTTAGGTGCTCGTCCTCGTCTCTAAGGACGTCTCCCATGACCTCTAAACGCGGCCTCTTGCCACTGTTGCACTTCGAGCTACAACACGCCCAGTGGCTGGCTCAGATGCATCTTGTCCTTGCTGATGGTTGATGTTGGCGTAGTCGTTGCTCTAGTTCAACATCTGCAAAATATAGTGAGATGGTCAGATACCAATTTGTCATCAATCACCTAAGATACCAATTTGGATGCCAAGTAAATAGCACGAAAGAAAGCAAGAAAGAATGGATTTTTCCTAAAGTCCTTATGAAGCCTCTCAAAGAAAGTTAAAGGCGTCCCCCTAAACCTTTCCTTAGACTCTACTAGGACCCGGTTCTTGTGTGATGAGACCAACGAAACCTAATGCTCTGATACAAGTTTTTCACTACCCAAAACCGGAGCCGTGACGTCACCCCACATTTAACACTCCTATGTGAGTGAACCAACCCTCTAAACCTTACATTTCATTTAATATCAACATAAAGTAATGCGGAAGACTTAAACTCATAAATAAAAGACAATTCATAACTTCTTAAAATTCAAACTTGCTATTAATTCCCACTTCCCCAAATCCTGGATCATCACCACAAGCACATCTATGATCAATTTACTCAAACTAAGAGTATTCTAAGAAGCTAAACAATTAAAACTAGTTCTATGCCGAAACTTCAATGGCATCAAGACATGAGAAGGAGATCCAGTCCAAGCTAGAAGCATTAGCTCACCCTGAAGGATCCGGTGTGGGGGACGAAGACTGGCTTGAACTACTGTTAGGAGTCGAAGATGACGGCACGTTTTGCTGCATAACACGATATTAACAAAAAGAAAACATAAAGTAGGGGGTCAGTGTACAACCAACAAGGTACTGAGTAGGTTTAATCATCAATCCGTCCAACTCAAACATAGAAAACAGGTATATATCAAGTAACATCATAAAATCACTAATATCCTTAGCAGTGCAGCATTTACAATTACCATATCCTTGGTTACAACACCAAGCACATCAATGAGAACTCACGCCTCCGCATCATACTCGTTTGGGAAACCATGTTCTTTAGATTGAGTATATTAGTATCTTTTCAAGATTCATTATATTATTTACTCTCGTGTCGGTACGTGACACTCTCCGCTCCTCATTCTAATCCTGGTACCAAAGATAGTTCAGCGAAATTGGGATTCCCTGTTTTCGCCCCGATCCATATACTAGCCCTTGTGTCGAACGTGACACTTCCATCCTCATATTCTATCCTGTTACACGACATGGAACGATGGCACCACGATCCATATACTATCCTGGGTTGTGCGGAGTGAACTCCGATCCTCATATTCTATCCTGGTACCCCTCGGAACGTGGGCAGACCCGATCCATATACTAATCCTGGTGTGAAACGTGACACTTTACCACTACCGATCCCTCATATTCTATCCTGGTGTCCCGGAACGTGATCATCCAGATCCCTCATAATTCTATCCTGGTACCGGAACGTGTGCACCCTGTATCCCCTAATGCTCACTACTTTCGTTTCATTAAGCCTTCGTTTTTATACCAAGGCATCACATTAACAAAGTAGATGTAGTTTTCTTCAAGATTTACGATTCAATTATCTTCAATCATGCTTATTGTTCAATCACAATCATGTATATATATAAGAATCACATCGATGCATACCGCAATTACGCTATAGAAACTTAAGAATACTACTCAACACATATTATTCCGCTAATTAAGAGTTTACTACGAATAGTGTAAAAACCAATAACCTACCTACCTCCACCGAAGATTAGTGGATGCAAGCAATCATTTTCCCAAGCTTTGTTTCCTTCTTTTCGTTTCTCCTCTTTCTCGTTCGACTTTTCCCTCTCTCCTTCTCTTGTTCTTTCTATTTTCCTGATTCAAAACCCTCTTTCTTGTTACCCTAATTTATTATAACGTAAGTTTTAAAAGATGGCACTAATAATCCACTAATTAACTTGAAGGTTACCAAGGGAGACAGACTAGAGTGTGGTGAACGGATAAGGGGTAGTAAAGTGGGGAATGGCCTTTGTGGTGGGCTTAGCGGATGGCAGGTACTAGCCTGGTCGGTGACAAGAAGTGGATGGCAAGAGAATAGAGTGGCGGTGAGTGGGGCGTTAGAGTAGGACGGAAGGTAGGGGGTGAGCGTGGTATAGGCGAAACTGGAGCGGGAGGACAGAAGTCTGATTTTGCGCGGGGGGGGGGAGGGGGCGGAGAGAAGGTCTCAATCCGCCCTCTCCGAATCCTTGCATACCACCTAACCCCACCTCAAACTCCCCCCACCCTAACACATTCCTTCCATTATTGAGCAACTTCTATTTCACCGCGGCGACAAAACCCCTCCACCTAGAATAAAACATACATCGACTAACCACGTTGCTTGCTGTCCCGATCGGAAACCAGATGAGGCCTTCCCGGCTTTTCGATATTTACACTAGTTCTTATTAGAAGTCCAAAAAGCATTGAACTAGTGGGGGATAGTCGTAATTGCACAGGAGTCGCAGTGTGTCCTGGTCGGCGGGTGGAGCATACAATTGACATCCATGTAGCGGGTGCTCTTTAATGCTTTTAACCCCCAATAATTAGACTTATTAACATTAACCCTATAAACTTTATAATTAAAGCAGGAATATCAAAAACGTCCCTTAAAACGTTAAAGAAATCCGACCCGGCCCAACTTGAGATTTGGCGTATCGCCCTGACGGGCCCGTCGCGCTTGCGACGTCCGTCCTGCTGTCCGTCGCATGCTACAGAGACTCGTTTTTTTTAAGTGGGTGGCCCGTTGGGGGAAAAACGGGCGTCGAGACCCTGCTACGGTCCGTCCTGCCACTCCCGTCCCACAATTCCGCAGAGTCGATTTTTTAGTACCGCAATTTCAGATTTTCTAAGTGTTTTGAAACGACACCTCCACGCGGTCCGTCCGTGCCCGTGACGAATCCTCGTGGCCAATCCGTCACGCGTCTGCCAGTTTTTCCAGAATAAAATTTGTTTGGCTCAAACGACTAAACAGGTTCGTTACAGACTTGGTGAGACTTTTTTGATTGCTAAGACTACTTTCATAACCTAATAATTTCATACCAGAGTCTTGTCACGACCCCCACGGAGACCGTAGAAGGGAGCGCGGCAGGCAGAGTCGGAAAATCGAAGGAAAGATGTTAGAGGATTGAAATGGAGAGGAAATTATGGTAAGCGGGAGGGAGAGAGCAGGGGACATACAGTGTAAAAACGGAAGAATGTGTTGGTGTGGGCTTTTGGTATTCTAACTCGTCAGTGTTGTGGAACGTTGAAAATGGGCGGAACGATGGAATGGGCTCCCATCCCAACCTACCTTAACTCTCTTCTATCTCATATATCCTCCTCCTGCCTACCACCTTCCGTCAGCATCTTCGCCGGGCACGACGTTACTTGACCATCCCCCCCCCCTCTGGGTCGCATATCTTATACAAGAACCTTTTTGCATCATTCATCACTATACATTAATGAAAAGTAGTGCAGCATTAAAACTATTCAGAAAACTTCTAATAGTCTTTCCAAATATCTTTTCATATACCACAGGAAATACTAATCTCCATAATCCAATCCAAATCTTAGAACTCACGAATACTTGAGCTCGGCCCATACAATCCACATATACTACAATATGTTGATTGCATACTTACATAAGAAATAAATCTAAAGACGTATATGCCCTCGAGTCAAATGAGGAAAATACTTCACTTGTTTGAACGCTCCTATAATCCAGATTTGCGTTGGCCAATAGCACCTTCACCTACGACATCCACTTAGAGGTAGAGAAAGATATGAAATTAGTAAAATCACATATACTAGTTTATGACTTAATGCATAAAAATCATGATAACGGACATTTAATGGAAATATGCTCTTTTTGATTAAAACCTCATAGTAATAAGCATAAAGATGAAATTTACACCTTATAAACCCATAAAACTTCGACATACCACATTTTAAACCATAATTTTTTAGGAACATTAATAGTGAACTAACCATGAATCTTTTACAGTGGTCCATTAAGCATGGCATCCTTCTCACGAAGAGATATCCATAAGACTCACTTAATAAGACAAAGAGAGACGACGCATCATACAACACCCTCTCTAAGCATACCTAAATATCCTAAAGACTACTTATAATGAGCATGACATACTAAGATACACAAAAACACATAACATGTATAATATGACATACACTTCACCAAGGTTATCAAAAGCTTACTTAAGTAATTCTAGAAGATAACGCCCACACACCCCTTCAAGATTACCTATATAAATCTTCAAGACTTATTAATATTAGATCAGTCTACTTTATCCAATAACCTTCCTAACAAGAGTCACTCACAGACAAGATTTCCATAGGTAAGACATGAATGAGTGTATCCTTTATACCGTTGTACCCCTCACAACTTCAACTAGGAAATCCTTTAGGTTACTTCCGGAGTAGGTATTCATTTCATTTCACATGCTTCCACTACATAAGTAATTACTATCATTAGTTCATTAATATATATTCAATAACAGAAAGGACAATTCAGTAATTGTTTTTTTTGGATAAGGACCTAGGGACTATAACTAACATGTCTTCAAATCCTAAAGGTGCAATGTTCTAGGGAGAGGCCCGTTATACCACCACCTAAACTTCAATAAACTTCTCAAACACTAGTAGGGTATATCATATGATTGATAATAGGCAATAACCGAAATGGACCACAGTAGCTAAATATAGAATCCGACGGATTGTAACCTAGTCCTATAAGGGTGTTTAACTTACTAGTGATAGAACTTGGCATCCCATGTAGGCACATGGTAAAGGAATTTTGATGGGTCTCCTTTGTGTTCTGTAATGTCATCTTATATAGGGAGAAAATTCCCATACATACTCACCCGTGTAGCCTTTTGTTTCACATAGAGTAATTGTACATAAGGTTTCAACATGAAGGGGTTCTATATCTAGTGTCATAACCCAATTACCTCGCTCCCTACACCAAAGAGGTCCCCAAGGTCTGCCTTACAATGGAAAAAGGATAGCTTAATGAACTTATATAAGAATGATTTCAATGCCGTTTCCATTTCAGCCACCCATTCCTAAGTCCATCACTCAAACAAGAAGGGATACCATTATGGATTTCGACTTGTCAAGCTTGTCTTAATCTTTCTTTCTCAAAGGTTCAACTAAGTTGACCTTCTTATATGTTTCAACCACGTAATCATCATTGCCATACAAGAATAAGAGGCCTTTAGCATCCTAAGTAAGAAATCACATATACATTAGCATGGTAACAATGCAACGGACACAAGTGTCCCAAACAACAGACATACCATACTTTATTTTACCACATATAACATATCATATTCACAGAATCAAATAGGCACAACCTTAATCATCTTTAGGATAACCCTATACACTACTATAACGCATCAATATAACCATATAGACTCACATATTCCATGTAGAAAGAATCGTGCATCAACTCTAAGACTACCTACACACACATTAAGACAGTCGTAGTCCTAACACGTGATATCCTAACAACATCAATAGAAGATCTCAATACTTCAACATTATTAACATGTAGATAGATATATCATCTTCACATAATCAACTAACAACAAATTAATCATAATACTTCAAGTATGTCGATAAAGCATGACCTTCATAACATAAAGTAATACCCGGGACAAGGCGACATCATCCACAATTATAACACATAACATTGCCACCATAATTGCAATAACGATCACAAAACTTATTACAAGACATACATTATATAAAATAAATACAATTGGGCAGCGTACCACCAATCTATCTTTCCACTTCAATCCATAGTTAATTTTTCGTCCATACAATAACAATAAGGCCCTTACACCATTGCCATGATCATCAATTCAATACATAATCATAATACTGAATGAATCTAGTCAATTTACATATATATTTTTCATCTAAGACACCCTATTCACATTTCAATCAATTCTTACATCATGTCAAAACCCATAGGAAAACTACATTAGAATTCATAAGCATTATACAAGATCATCACAATCAAAATGTAGTATATTTAAAGAGATCATGTTTTGGGGGGGGGCATGGGTTCATGAAGATTTTAGTTATAATTCACCTAATTAACATCAATTTAATCATAAATCAATTATCTAAAATGTTTCACTGCAAAGACCCATGACTAGAATTCAATTTAGAAATTTCATTCATGGTTTGGATGATATTTGAAACTCATGGGATTTACTACTTCCTGAAGAAAGATATTGAAAGGATGAAGACCCATACCTTCATTCTGAATAAAATCCCACCAGATTGATGAGAAAAAGTATAAATCTATCTCCTTCATTGGAGCTTCAAATCTTCATCAATGGAGGGTTTTGGAGAAGAAACAATGGAGATATTTTCTTTTGCACTTGAGGATTATAATTTGAAGGTGAATTAAGGGTTTAAAAGGTCTAAGAACCTCCAATAAGCTAGGTCCCTAAATGACCTAAAACACCCCTGAACTTATAGGACCTTTTAACCAAACTAAAACTCAAAAACCGGAAATTTTCTAATTTCCCCCTTGAAAATTTTTTATCATCGGAAAACAAGTCTGCGACTCCAGCTGTTTCTCACAGCATTGATTTTTTTTACTATGTTAAATATCAAAACATTGAAGTTCTCCTTCTGTGATCATTATGAGTAGAAAAAATTTTAATCTTGATGGACCAGTCCCTGAACGCTGACTGGCTCCCACTCTAAGTTCCAAATGTTGTTTGCGTTAGGCAACTTGCTAGTTCCCAACGCATTGGTCCATACTAGGACCTTTAATTCGGTTCCTCGGGGAGTTTTTAACCTGGACCTTTCCACCTCAATTAGCTCTCTTATCCATTTTAGGAAACATAAATCACATTAATTTGAACTAAAACCAACATATAAAACTTGACGAAACATGTTAGACACGCCAGCATGTTTCAAGACAAACCTTTTTATCATCTTTGACGTTTGTTCTAGACGTTAAAACCTCCAAAACTTCATGAAACATTGACACATGACTATAAACACTATTAGTACTCATATAAGTACCCTCGTAATGATCATAACACACCATATAATCACATAAACAGATATTCAGATATATGTGACAACTCATCATGCTGTCTGGGTCATCCCTTGACGTTGGATTCCAGTTGCACCTAAATCCGTATACACTACCTCTAACCCATTTTACCACATTATAAAACATTTTAAAAAGTTTATACACCTCATGACAAACATGTAGGATCTAGTTTCACCTATGTCGTTTTAGGAGTTGTCACAAAAGTAATAAAAAATATGGGGGACAAGAGATTTAGATTTTTCCTATAATAATTTCAATTCAAGTCTTCAAGTGTAATAATATGGATTCTTATGCCTCTATTTATAGTTTACCATAGGATGCAATATAATATTTAGTGTAATAAATATGACATTAACATGAATATCATGGTTAGGAGGTTCATGGATAGTGAAAGGGTTAACCAGAATAATGGTTTATACATTTGGAGGTAGGGGTGTGCATCATCGGTTCGATTCGGTTTTCACGGTTCGGTTTATATCGGTTTTCGTTTTAAAATATGCTAAACCCATAACAAACCAATAAGAAATTTTTTATCGGTTTATTGGTTTGATCGTTTTTGATGTTATCTGTTCGGTTTCGGTTGAATCTAGGGGATGGTGCAGGGGGGCCAGAAAGGGGGAGGAGGGGTTGAGGTTCGGGAGGGTGGAAGAGGTATCGTTAGAATGGGGGTGATGCGGGTTACCTCAAAAGAAAATGTCGATCCCATATATATAATAGTACGTATGTTATAAATACATGTTACCAACTTACCTGCCAAAACATAATAGAAAACTTGGGGAAGGTTTGATCAAATGACAACAGTCCACAAACTGGCAAAAGCTAAATCGCCTACAATTACGAACTAGAATTAAAACTAAAATAAAATATTTCAGTGAGACAATCCTTGGGGAAAATTACTGGATCCACCACAGAGAAACACAAACATAATACTCAACAAGTTCTCACCAATTTCCTAGACCAAAAATCACATAGCCTGAAAAGCTAATATTAATGAATCTATTTATGTATTAATTTGTATATTTTAATATTGAGAAAGGGTTAAAGTAGTAAATAACTATAGTCTTATTTGTGTTATCGTTTTACCCAATAACCCAATGGACACTGAAACCGACCCAATAAACCCAATATTACTTTTATTGTTTTTCTAAAAAAAAAAAAAAAAAAAAAAAAAAAACCCATTAAAAACCCCAATAACCCAATCACAATAACCCAATAATATTTTATTCTGTTTCGGTTTATTGGTCGATTCGGTTTTTGCACAGCCCCTAGTTGGAGGTTATGATTATCTTCATAATGTAGTGAAGTAATGGACAATGTGGGTGCAGAGTAACTCTCTGGTGTAATATACGACCACTCTATAATATTTTTATAACCTTTTCCAATTCTCTTAATTTTTCTACGTCTTTTAAATTTCAAGAATTTAATATTTACTTTCACTTTCTCAAACCTAGTCAATTCTCATAGTGTACGCAATACACTTATTGCTTGACTCCATTAGTTTACTTTTATTATTTACTAATTTATTTTTTTTTTCTAAAGTGCTTATAACTGTGTATTTTTTCATGGATATAATACAAAATGTTGTTTGATGATGTTTTCTCAATAAAGAAAATATCCATTGATTTTAGATCTTGCTTCAAAACATAGGTGGTGTTAAATAAAAATCGTAACTAATTGTTTTGACGCTACATAATTATTTTATTTTTAATTTATTTCATTTTATTTTTTTAAATCCAATTTTTATGTGACCGACAAATGTTTTTTTGTTCAATCCTACTGTTCATTGCAAATGATATATACCGATTCCGACCACTATATCAATGACTTCATACATTTGTTTTGTTGTTGTTATGCATAATGTAAGCCTAAAAATATGTATCATGTGATTTTGGTATTTTTGATATTTATTTGTTTTTTTTTTTTCATATTTTAACTTGGGGGGAGGTGTTTTCAATGATCTTATTATACGTAATTAAAAATTTGTCCAGTGTACAAGTGTTGGTTGTTTTTGTACAAAATGATCCGCCCTTTCGATTATGCTCGTTCCTCAAGAACATTGTTGTTCTCATGATATTTTGAAACCAAGTCATACTTATTGTTTGTTAAACTTCAAAAAGAGAAATTGTATCAATCTACTTTATTTTGATAAGATGTTTACATTTGTGAGAGAACGTGCAAAATTTACCTAAACATGAACTAATTCATTTGAGGAAAAATGAGTATAAAACAATTAATGAGTAACTATGGGTCGAATTCAAGTGTATTAAACTATTAAGGGAGCGAGTTCAATGAAATTGTATAATTACTTGTTCAAGCTCAAAAAAGAAATCTGTTTTAAACTTCTATCATATCAAACATATTATAACGACCCTTTTTAGTCATTTTAGGAATTTAATTAATTTTTCTTTTGTATTACTTTTTAGTAGCTGTGTTATAATTACTTGTATGAATTATAAAAATGAGTGAAATAATTTTCAAATTTATTAAAGGATTATTTTGTTGTGCTAATAATAATGAAAACAAAACGACATATTAAAAACAAATAAATGATTCAAGAAATAAGGTTTAAAACCCTAAGTTTGAAGCTTAAAAGTGGCTTTTACCACACACAAAAAGAAACGAACTGAAAGAGGAAAAAACTACGAAGAGGAGAAACATAAAGAAAGAATTAACAAGTTTAAAACGATGGATGGAACCACAGTCTCATTACGGCAAATAGTTTCAGGTAGAAGCTTATCCAAATTCTCAATTCTATATCCAATTTCTTGTGAATGATGGATACCATTACATTATTACGGCATATTATAATTTTATAATATAATTAGTAATTAATATTGTTCAAATTAATATGAAAAGTGGTGTGATATGGATTGATGGCTGAAAGTAGGCAATGATTAATTAATAGTATCTTGAAAATTAGATTAGTATTAGAAAAAGAAAGAAAAAGATTTCAAATTGGAAATCTAAATTATTGTAACATGAAAATTTACGGTATATCTAATTAGTTATTAGGATAAGGATTTAATCATTAGGTAATGATTGCAATTATATATAGGATTGGATTATTGCACAGTAGTTTCAATTTCGTATATAAGTTCTCATTCGGCTCTCGATATAGTTTGTTTCTTTGGTAGTTTGAAATTTCGTCATACCATATCATATTATAAATTAAAATTTGATACATTGAGATAAATAATTAATTATTAGGTGTATTATATTATGTAAATACTATTCAATTGAAGAAATACAAAGAAATTGAAAGATTTGACATGTTAATTAGCATAAAAAATTTAGTAACTTCATTAAAGATTCGAGTGAGTTATTGGGTCTAGGATAGACACATAGTAATATGGGTGTGGTTAGTTTTGAATCTTATTGTGATTATTATGTGAATAGATTGCATTGTTATGGAAGCTTAACGAAAAGGGAAGGCTCAAGTCCTGGAGTGAATTCTTGATTTATTGAGGAAAGTAGATTTCTAAACTCTTGTTAAGTGTATGGAATGTGTGTATTTGCTTGTGGTATATGTTTGTGAGTAACGAGATTTGGTGATAGGTTGACTTGTCCATCTTAATTAATTCTAATGATGAAAAAAAAGCCTAATAAAAGGCAACGTGAATACTTAGTCGTGTATGATGTGTTTAATTAATTCTAATGTGTCATTCTCTTCTTTTCCGAGGCTTCTTGGAGATTTGTGAGGTAGTTGTTTGTCGTCTCAGCAGGCTTTCTTTCTCCTTAATTATGATCTTGTTCTCTTCTAGAAACAAGTTAATTTGAGACTTGATTTTTTTAATCAATTCACTTTAGAGGATTGAATACGTGACAACCAGATTATGGAGGTATTTTTGAGTTGATTATAAAATTTCTGCACTTTATTGTAACAATTGAATATTAGGCTGAATTGTCTTGGTGGGGTAAGACGAGTGTCATCACGTCTAATTTTGGATCGTGACAAATATATATCTTTATAATTGTAATTTATTATTTATTTTATTAAGTATTAAATCATTGCTTTCTTAAAGTGATAATAATATTATTATTATTAGAAAAAATGCACAAGTACTCCCCAAATTATGACCGAAATCCTAGAGATTCACTTTAACTAATCTAAGGTCCTACCCCTAATTTTTTTTTTGTAATTTCATAAACCTTTTGTATGATGTGACACACTCCGTCACTTTACACAATTGAGGTGCATGAGAGATATTTGGGTGTCCCGTAAGCAAAAAAATGCACAAAATTAAAAAAAAAAAAGCTCACGGGATAATAGGACCTTACCTTAGTTAAGGTGTGTCGCTGAGATTTCAATCATAATCTAGGGGAAACTTATGAATTTTGTCTTATTATTATAATATTATTATTTCTCTTAGAGTGCTATCAATATTATTATTACTACATTATTATTATTTTGATTATTAGATAACTCAATGATCAAAAGTATAAAGGAGTAAATATCATAAGTAACTAATTTAAGTCAAAAAGTATGCCACCATTCGATTCAAGTATTTATTTTTTTGTTCAAATTTGGTGTAACACTTCGGCCATAGAAAAAGCTAAATTTAGAAAGAACTAAATTAGAAAGAGCCAAATTGAGAATTTCGCAAGTTATGCTCAAGTTGTGAGTTTTAAGTCAACTTCAAATGACCATAACTTTCATTAAAAGGGAGTAAGGTGGACCATAACATATTGAATGAAAGATCGTTGAATTATATTTCTAACGTCATTGAGTTTGCTAAATTTAGAGTTCGAATGAGGGAGATATGCCTATTTGAAGTGAGGCTGTCCAATTAAGACAATTTACCCAAATTAATGAGGAGTATTTTGGTTTTTTTCTTTCTCCATCATATTTTAATGTCATAAATAATATTTGAGGTATAGAAACTGATTTTGATCAGTTTTCACAATTCTAAAATACACTTAGAATTTTAGAGAGAAGTTAAAGAGGAAGAAACAAGGAGGAGTTGAAGTGTTCGCCAAGATTTTTGCAAATCTAGGAATTATTTTTGCCAAATTAAGTTATGTAAGTTTTCATAGTTTTGGGTTTGTTCACTTACACGCCAAGCATGTAAATTCCATTCGAAATTTATTCTTGAGGTTGAATGATTTCAATTATTGATGGGCGTTCTTGAGGTTTTGTTTTTCATGTCTTGTTTATGGAGTTGATGAATTCTTGAGGTGACGATATCTACTTTCGTGAGATGTTCATTAGGATAAATGAGTAGATTCTCGTGTACTTATATTGGACAATTGAACATAGGGATATTTAACGAAAACAATAGGTTCTAGGCGGCTAGATTAAGAAAATGAGAAGAAACATTCATTGAATCATTCTACGGAGGGGTGGCGCGATGCTCCAAGAGGATTGGAGCATGTCAAGACTTAGGGGTAACCCCTAGACATAACACGGCATACCTGACCCCGAAGGGATCTCTTACAAGACCATAGAATATCATGACATAATAACATAGAGAAAAGTACGGAAGTTAAGAACTTTTCTTTACAATTGAAGTCTTTTATAAAATGAGAGTGAGTCTACAACACTATATCTCAAACCATCTATAATATTTGAATTAAAACCCTTGAATACAATCTCAAGGACACCGCCCTTACAAGAAGTATAAAACATAAAGCAAAGATGTAAAGGATATATGGAAAGCCCTCAAATACTATGAAGACTCACCATTCTTCTTCTTCTTGATCTACTTA
Organism: Solanum habrochaites; assembly: GCA_027704765.1. NCBI lineage: Eukaryota > Viridiplantae > Streptophyta > Magnoliopsida > Solanales > Solanaceae > Solanum > Solanum habrochaites. The sequence goes on along the minus strand of JAKWJA010001398.1, from coordinate 21,050 downwards.
AGTCCTCTCAGAGAGTAGGATTGATATCTCCAAACCCTACAGTTTGTAGAAAATGTAGAAATATGGGTTAACACAAATAATGTAATAATTATGGAAGTCATGCATAAAAATCCTTAAAACATGCATAAAAGGGACATGTTGTTTGAAACTGTGCTATATGCCATTTTTGAACATCTTCTTTGAAATAATTAGAAAATGTAGCTCATAAGACAAACCACATTTCATCATAGCATAAATGATATTAACCTAATCACAAGCATAGTCTCCAACAAACATAATTCACACACCAATATTCACAAGATATAGTCCACATCCATGGTTACATACAAAGATCATATCATAATAATATAGCCATCACATGGGCAACCCTAAGCGATAGTTGTACAATGCATGGATAGGATCCAATAACCATTCCTATAACAAGTGTCACTTTTAGGTCACCATGATCATGTATACATAAGTTCACATATCTTCATAGCATATGGAAATCACACCAAAACCCCTTTACAAATCCACTTGTACAGTGTATAAGTGAAGTCTCACACCCGTCACACAAAGTACAACTCATTAAGAAGTATTAAGTATAGTTCATGTTCATAATTCACATAAAGTATACATTTAACTCATAATCATCATATCATATGAAAGAATACAACAATCACTCTCAAAGCCTACTTGTGCAATGCACGAATAAAGTCCCATACCCCCATCCATACTAAGTAGAATTTCTTAAGGAACCATAGTACATAGACCATATGAGCTACATGGAATCCGGTGTTCTACCCCCACACCGAAAAGAGGTGTCCTACTTGCCTAAGGTATAATGTTCATTTTAATTTTTAGGTGGATCTACTATCTAAGAATCTATTTGGACTCATAGTTTTGAGATATGGAGATTGCTTCTAGAAATCCTAACTACTAGTATGGGGGTTTTCATCTCATGAGATAACCGTATTAGGAACCAAACAACTACCGTGAATGAACCATCTCATATTCATATCCATTTGGTGATAAGCATAATTCTCTTTTAAAGTCATATTTAGTCTTTAGTTAAGTTCACGTTTATCAAAGAATGCACTAGGCACTCAACAACATATTTTCATAATAGCTCATTGATTTACTAGGTGAAAATGTTCTTTCAAACTTAGAATAACCAATATGTGAGTAAATCTTTCACATCATATTCATAGTGTTTTCATGAGAATAGCCTTTCAATCCACATAACAATACAATCATAGTCATAAACATATCATACATAGTCATGTGTAAGGGTGCATATGAGAGTTAGCCTTTCAACGACACCTTAATCACATCATAGTCATATTCATACATGAGGTGTGTACTATTGTTCTTTTAATGACACAACAACAACATTATCATCATAGACACCTCATTCTCAAAGTATAGATAAAACATTCACATAATATCATAATCATGTGTACACCTTATATATTAAATTCAAGGGTCATATTGTGTCAAGCCATTTATAATTCAATACATGAAACATACATACAACCATAACTCAAGTAATCCATTCATCATATGCACAAACTCATGTTCTCATATGAAAGGTCATGTGGGTGAAGTATTTTCACAATAATGTCATATACAACTCAATATACATAATAACTTCTTTCTTAAAGTCTAAATATCCTTAGCTTATTCACTTTAGCTTTTACCCTTAAAGCCTTAGGAGTAATCTTCATGTTACAAGTCTTACTCTCAAGCAATGCCTCCCATGTTCATCATGTATACCTAGTTGTCAAGGTAGCCTAACTACGTGCCTCATTCTTGATCAATTATAGTCATATAGGAGTCATGTACCTCAATCTCAATACTACACAACCATGATCCTCATATAATCCCTAATCAAGTTAGTTCATATCATCAAGCATTACTTATAAGAAATTCATGTCTAGGTAATCTAGTCTAATGCAATTTATCAAGAAGTTCATCAATCTTAGAAGGTCACATCTACATCCACATTTTGCCTCTTTCATGCCAAAACCCTATACTATAGGATCTAGGTTATTCAAGGATACATGTTTGATTATACTGTAATCATGTATTTACACCAAGAACAACCATATATCATATATTAGACAAATACTCAACAATTCTTATATTATGAAATCAATTTAGTAAAGTGGGGGATGATCATGGGTCTAAGGGAAGTTTTCATCATAATAATATTCCATTAATCCAATATTAATTCACGATAATCAACCATAATAAGCAGTAATTAATAATTTGAAATAGCTTTGAAAGAAGACCCATGTTGAAGAATGAAAAACCAAACCCTAGGTTTGGGAAATTTGAACTCTTGAAAACATAGTTAAAGGGGATCTTTGGGTTATAGCTTCCCAAAGAGATGAATAGCATCCATACCTTAGGCTGAATTCCACAAGAATTGAGGAACAAATGCTGATTCTTGGAGTCCTAGATTGAACTAGACCTTGATCTTCAATGGAGTCTTCTAGAGAGAGCATATTTTAGGAGGTGGGCTTTTTTTAAAAAAATAAATAAACAGGGCTCAACGACCCATTTTTCCAGTAAAGGGTTTTTCAAATTTGAGATTTTGAAAATAATCCCTTCTAAATGGGATTTTAATACTTTAAAACCTTTTAAAATACCTTAATTAACCAATTATTATCGTCCTTAACGCCTCACTAATTAGGAATTTACAATAATGACCCTCACTAGGCTGAAACTAGACAGTAAAGTCGTCATGACCTACGCGCCCAATGACCTACGGACCGTAGGTGGGTGGTGCCTCATCCTGCTGGTCTGCGGTTTGAGGATGTAATATGACATTTTGGGGACAAACCACGACTCCCACCTATGGGTGTGGGTCTATCTATTGGTCGTAGATGGCCATCCCTAGGTCACACCAATTTGATTTTTTTTTGGTTTCTTGGGGTCTTAGGGGTTAGGCTTTATGGTCATACTCAAGGACCCCTTGGTTGTTCCTTCGGAAGTTGTACCTTGACGTTTAACCCTTAAACCCCTCAACCTAAGCTGGGAAACTAATTTTACAACTTGAAACCAAAATCAAACTCTAAGACTCTTACGTAAGGCTCTAGTTTAACCTACAAGTTTAGCAGTGTGCCGCACCTTCAGTGCACTATGATGATACCTCTGAGATTTTGGGGTTAGCGCACCGTGCAAGGGTCGCCTTCCCCCACTTATTTTCCGTTGTTTGCTCCGTCTAAGTCCTTTTAAAATGTATCCATTCTTTCATACTAATTATAACTGATCAAACCAAATCTATTCATTAAGAAATTGGCATATCCAAAACATAACTCTTGACTTCATAACTTAAATTCAAGATCAAGTTAAGAGTAAAGTTCGAGGAAGTTTTTTGAGTCAATGGAGAAGTCTTTTACAAACTTTTTGAACTTGTTCCAAGTCTGAGTACATGAGTGTGAGGATGAGAAGAGTCAAGTTTCATTTTTCAAAATGAATATATAAGGACTAAGTATTCACAAGAGTAAATGTTTTTACATTTAAAATAAGTGAAAAGATCGATTTTCAAATGAGTTCATGAGGAGTTTTGAGTACTATATTTTTTATGAAAAATATTTTGAGTAATAATCTCAAAAGTTTGAGGATGAGGAAATGTTTTTAAACATATGATTTGTGTTATATTATTGAGAGAATTATTGAGCATCGATACGTGGATGAGTTCAAACAACTCAAAGTTCTCATAAACGATGTATCCAATGTGGGTAGAAAGCGTCATACTTTTTAGATAATTCCTTCTTTCTTTTTAAGCATAGGTAAGTGGTCCACTTAGTTGAGTATGTCTTATATGGAGACAAGGTATATGGCAGTTATAGAAGCGTGGAGAGACGTTGTACCATCTCATATCTTATATTGATGATTGTCGTTTAGAGAATCTCCCAAATAAGAGTTATTAATATATTTTTAAATACATTGAGTTGTTATCTAATGTTTAAAAGCTTTAGATAAACTGCATTTTTATTGTTATTTTTATATTGTATTGAGTTGAAAATCCATGAGTTTAGTTGAGTTGAGGTGAGTGTGTTTCATTCTTTACAAGCCAAGATTTTATGTTATGTTCAGTGTTCGATGCCTTTTGGCATACATCGTTTCATGATGCAGATATAGTTAACAAGAGTCATCAACAGGCGCTTCGTTGATACCAATTGAAGGTCAAGTTAGTTTTGGTGAGCTCCCCTACTTCCAGAGGATTCAGATTACTTTTTAGTTTTGTTAGGATATCATCGGTCTTGTCCCCACTTCCATCTTCATAGATACACAATATAGTTTGGGAAGTCTGTTTCATTTTCTTTTTTTATATGTTTTAAAGAAATAAGTTGTCTTTTGGTTAGTTTAATGTTTTATTATATTCTGAGTTAATGATTTGATACTTTTGAGTTAAAGCTTTGCAGTTAGATTTATCTTGTATTGAGTTAGTCTTCTGCTGAGTACTGAGTCAGGTCAAGGGTTCGCTTGGGGCTATCAATGGTTCTCGAGCGTTTTCCATGTCTAGTGTGTAGGTTCGCTTTACATTTGTTCCTCTTGCTTTCTATTATTTTATTTTTAGAAGCGATATTGACAAATGGTTGTTGGATATAGTCACTTACATCACAACTTAATTTCCTCTTTGGGTCTATATCGATTGGGTTGTTGACCGAAGAATCAACCCAGGATGCTAGGCTTCATATTTCTTTTTTAATTAGCACAATGAATTTGATCTAGAAAGCTTAAAATTTTGTCTGAGATAATACTAATAGAGGTAAAAGTAGAAATTAAGGAGTTTTATTTCTGCTTTTTTTCGTTCTTCTTTTTCATGTCTTATTATTAATTATACGAGTGTCAATTGGGTGGATTGGATTGATATTGGAGGTATTAAAATGGATTGAAATAGAAATTAGGTTGGACCTTGACCCGCCCAAGTTTACTATGGGCTCAAATGAGTTGTGTTCAAATGAGCTAAAAACGGGTTGGGTCTTGACCCGCCCGATTTGACCTGATTAATCTCTATAATTTTAGCAAAATGATATTTACTTTATAACCACAGTTCAAATTTAAGGTCAAGATTTTTTTTTTTTTAAAAAAAGTTACAAATGGATAGATAAATTCTTAAAGATGTTAAATAGATGATAAAATCATACCTTTAATTTTGGAACATAAGATGTTAAATAGATGATAAATTCATACCTTTAATGTTGGAACATAACTTACTAAAGAGTTTTAAAACGGATTGAAATTGGGGATTGAATCGAGCTTAATTGAGAATTCTCTTAAAATGTGTTAGACTTCAATGGGTTGAGATGAATCCAGTTCACATTATCTTGAGTGCAACCTTTAAAATTCTGAACGAATTAGGTGGATCACCTATGTCTGGATTCATTTTTGACACCCCTAATAAATTATATTCAAAAAGTTTATAGTACTTAATTTAAAGAATTTTTTTATTGCTTTATCAAATAATTTCTTTAAATTTTAATCTACATTAAAATGTTTACGGAGTACTAAAAATATTTCAACTTAATAAAAATATAAACATACCAATATAGTATAAGACATCTTTTCATGATTATACAATATTGCACATTGACCACTAAAAAATTTGCATAAAGTAGAGAAATTTCTAGAGTAATAATTGCATTCTTTCTTTAAAGTTTCTCAAATTACAATAATTCTCATTTTTTTTAGAAGTCACAATTTTATTGTTCCTTAGCAAAGAATACATAAATTATGTATCAGATACATAATTATAAACCTGATGAATACTGATATTAGTTTGAAATGATTCGAGTTATGGATCAACACTAATATTTATACTAAATACATTGTACAAAAACAAAATTATAATGTATCCGATAGAAATAAAATGATGTATGTGAATGTTAAAATAGAGAGAAGGAAAACAATAATTTTTTTAATTAATTCATATAGTAGAAATTTTTAGAATTTTTGTTTTCTTACGTCATGTAATTATACAATTTTTCTAAAAAATATATTTAGTAGTGAAGCATCTCAGTGCAACCTAGCCCACTAATTAAAACGTAAATAATTAACTTTTTACACTCAATTTTTTTATTTTTTGCTTTATATTTGAATTTGTTTAATAATATAACTTTCCTTTTTTGACATGTCATTCTTTATTCTAATGTTAGTGGATGAATAAAAAAGAAACCAAACATTAATAATTATTAAATAGTTATTACAACTTATATTGGTCACCAAATTATAGCAAACTTATGTTTGACTATTTTGACATTATCTTCAAGTAAATATTTCAAAAGTCACTCATTTTTGAAATTTTATTTAGTAAAATAATCAAATATTTCTGTATTAATAAGTTCACAGCTTTTCTTTTGTAAAATTTCACAATTAAAATTGTAATATACAATTTTCGACATGATAAAATGATATTTTTATGTCATGTATAGCATCAACTTTTTCATTTGAAATTTATACGATGTATTTTCGTGTATATGCAAAAAAGTTAATAATGTTTTTCCTATAAAGAAAATATCACATTGATTTTTGATCTTCCTTTAAATCATAAGGTGCCTAACTAAAAAGGTTTACATTGTTTGACCCAAAATAATTATTTTATTTTTTCTAATCCAAATAGTAATTTACCTACATAAGTTGTGTATATTTGGGTATATCTACTTCACCGGTGATGTTCGATCCAATTGTCGTTGTAAAAAGGAAATTTTTTAAAATGTCAATATTTTAATATTTAAGAGGGCTTATTAGCAACACTTTTAATATTTAGTAAAAATATCAAAATTTTAATTCTTTATGTATCTTATTTATGTTTTTTTTTATTTATTTAAAGAATAGAATTATTTAATAACAAAAGATAGAAAACAAGGGAGAGAATTTTTCAAAAAGATTATAAGATCACTTAAAAAAAAGTTTTTTTTTTTCTCATCAGTGTACCATTTAAATAAAACTAAAACTTTGTTCTTTTTTTCTCGCCTAATATAATTTTTTTTATTAGTCATTTCCAATAGGTTATGTCAAATGAATTATAGTTATGTAAGAAATATATTTGTATCATATATTTGTTCAGGTGTATTATTTATTTCTTCAAATAGGGAGTAGGTCGTATTAGGGCAAGATCTATTTGGATTCGTGATTTCGATTGATGCTACTTTAATAGTATAGAAGAATATAGAAAATACAAAAAAAAAGTTAGGATGATGAAAAAGTGAGATAATAGTTTTAGAGAAGAACATTATCAGTTAAAATCTCATCATTAACAATTTCAAAAAAAAAAACTCCTTTTCATTCTATTACTATTCAAACTCTCATTTGTTTTTTTGCATTGTATGGTAGACCAAAAAATTTTTACCCCATTCAAAGTTAAAAAGGAGGGGTTTCTTTCCCAAATACAACTTGTAAATTAGGGATAAAATGCTTTACTTGATTACAGTATACTAATTATACACATATCTCAATATGTATGAATATGATTTATGAAAGGCTCAAGATTTTGGGGGGAAATTATACTTTGTTCGGGTTATAATAAAATGTTGAGGAAGGATATACTATTTTTAAAAAATAAATAACAAATGACTATGAAAGAAATAAGACACAAGAGTCTGAAAACATATAGCATACGTAGTAAAATAAATAAATCAATATGCAATATTCCAAAAAAAATTACAAATTAATTATTGAAAAAAGGATACATATATGTTTAAGAATTATAAATTCATAGAGATATCATACATAATGAAAGTGATTAATGCACAATTCAATTTCTCAAAAAATTAAATTGACCGCTCAAAAATAGATACATTATGCGTAAGAACATACAAATCATATTAAGATAACGTATTTGAATGGACTACAAATTAAAAAGAATAACAACATTCTTAATAAAATACAAATGATGGTAAAAACAATAACTGACAAAAAAATTAAATGAATATTATTCTGATTAATACAATTCGCAACCGTTTCTTTAACCTCTTTTCTTCTTCTGTTCTGCTATGTTTCCTTTTTCCAATTCTTTTCAACCACATTCAAATCTGAACTGTGTTTATTGTGAATTAATAAACCCTATAAGAAAATGTTGAAATTACTTAAATATGAATAGTATATATAGATATATAATATATATATCTATATATATATATATTATATATATAATATATATATATAGATAGATATATAAATCAAACGATTCTATTATGTATGGAATGCTATGTGAGTCCTACCAAATTACAATCTTACTAATGTCAAATATGAAAATTAAAATCATGATGAAAATAGGTTCAAGTACTAAAATTCTGAAAGCATAAATTATTTGATTGAGTATGTTAACAAAACTCATATACAAAATAAAAAATAAACGAAAAAATTGAATTCACAGGCAAATCCATAAATTCACATAATTGTTTATTTCGAAAAACAAAATCGTATGAAACTCAAAAAATAAAAGATAATTACGAAAATTACCTTTATGTATTGATGAGATTTCTTGAATTAAGCCGATAGATCTGAACAAATTGATTATTACTTGAATAATAGTTCTTTTTCAACAAGAGGAGACATAATGATAAATGTATTGTAAAAGAGAAAAAAATTTGAAAATCTTAAGATGGCAAATAAATTAATGGTATTAAAGTCTAGAAGAAGTCTACATGAATAGTGAATATAGATTAAGTTGGACTGTTTGAGAAATAAAGGAAAGACCAAATAATAGTATTTACAAAAAGTATTTTTAGAAATATTAACATTTTGACTAAATTTTTAAGTTAGAAATATTTTACTAAGTGAATTAGGAATTATGGATTCTTTACTAATTTTCAATTGTAAATGCGTTTATTAATGTAAGCCCCATTGCAAAGTACCAGTGATTTTATATTTTGTCAGATCCTATTAAGTATTCACTTTCGAGTCTAAAAAATATGTAACATGTGGCTTTGTTTTATCCTATTTAGCATGTCACTTTTCTGAAGTTACTAAATTTTACCGTGCATTTTGTATTTGTCTTGATAGTATTTCACTTGAGCTACCAACTATGTAACCATGTGCTTTGTTATATTAGTATTTCAACTTTGATTTGTATGTTTCATGTTTGTATGACTTATTGTCAAAAGTTGTTAACCTGATAGATGAGTAGGCCTTTTTACGATGGTCATCTTTTTTTTGGCACACCCTTTATCAAATATTTTCGTTGGACATAGTATTAAAATTGATTCATAATTATTGTTTAATTTTGACAAAAGCCAAATTATATCCTCTTAATTCAAGTAAGACATACTAAAATACGCCAAAAAGAGACCTAGAAAAGAGGACCCTCCACGAGTCTCTTTTCAGGAAAAAGAGACCGAAAAGAGACCTCAACGGTAGGTCACTAATATGGCGGGATCACTTTTTTAAAGGACACCTCATGAGGTCGCCAAAGGGACCTCACGAGGTCAAAACAAATTGTCAGATTTTTTTTACAAAAAGAGACCGTCCTGAGTCACTATTGTATTATTATTACGTTATATTTTTATATAGAGAACCGCATGAGGACCATTTTATTATATATATTTATTTTAGAAAATAATAAAGAGACCTCTAGTCTCTAAAAATTATTTAATGTAATTTTATATTATTTTAACGGAGAGACCTCATGGAGGGTTCTCTTTTGATTTATTTTTTAGCGACCTCGTTGAGGTCTCAATATAAAATTTACGAAAATTAATGAAAAAGAGACCTCAAGGAGGTTCTCTATATGAAAATTTGAAAAAATTAATGCACAAAGAGACCTCATGAGTCTCTTTTCGGCATTTATAAAAATAGAAATGTTAAATAGTGACCTCATGATGGTCTCTATAATGACAAATCTGGGAAAAAATTAATGCAAAAAAGACACTCATGAGGTCTCTGTGTGGAAAAAAAATGGCCGCTAATTGTTATTTTCGGCGGCTTCTATCCACCTGTCATTTTAATTCAAGTACCCAAATCAAGCTTCGAAAGCGACTTCCAAAAATCAATTGATGCAATACATTTACTCAATATTCGCTTATCAACTCATTGCGCAACTCACTTCAACATAATTATATATTAAACAAAAACCCAGGATATCCATAATTTATATAATACATGGCAACAGTATCATATATTCACAAAATGTGGTAGATGTGTTTGCCACATAATCATCACTTTCTTCGTCCACATAGACTCATGTGTCAATTTCTTTGTTGACCATACATTGGATATTGACTAGGTTGAGATTGAGGAGGTCGAGGAGGGTAAGGGACAACACCAGAACAAGGGGGAATCCCTCTGAGCAAGCAATGCATCGACATTGAGCCTAAGACCCGCCAAAATGTAATTCCAACCGACTTTCCTAGCGTTGATTCTTCAGCTGGCTAGATGCTCAACAATCTTTTTATCATAGCCAATTTTTCTTCATCGATTATCATTTGATGTAAACTATTTAGGCCTTCAAACTAAGAAGAAAATTCACGAAAGGGTTTTAGCGGCATTCAATGCATACCCATATCTACTCGGCCCACAAGTAAACGTATAACAAAACTCCCCCCCCCTCTCATCCTGTTCTTGAAGTAAGTGGCATACCTCGATTTCTCCGCAGAGTTATGTTTGTAAATCCTTCACAAAAGCTTGAAGATATGCGATTTTAATTGAATGTATCACATGAGAATATAAAATTTAGAAAAATAAGTAATTATTTTTTAAATCGAGACTTACATAGGTCACTTCAGACGCGGTTCCACCCACACGTTATGATCTTCAGGATTTTTTCTTCGTTCTAATGTGTGTGCTTAAATGCCTCAGCTTGGAGTGACCGGTCTTCCTAGTTCTTTTTCTCATAAAATAATACATTTTATATCAAGAGTAATTTAAATATAATTACAAAAAATATATAAACCAAAGAAAATGCTTACACCCCAATTCCTCCTACAATTCCTTGGACTTTGCAGCCACTTGTGTGTGCGAGAACTACCCTTAGTAGATGATCTGGCCTTTTTACGATCCCTCATTGCTTAAATATGGATTTCTATCCCAATACACAAGTAATTTTTTCCAATTCTCCGGTAGAACCAGCGAGGTTTGTATTATCTCTACGAGCTTTTATTAAACCAACTAAGCAAGAGTATGTGTAGCTTCTTGTGAAAGTTGCACAAATTTTGGGCCCATCTGGACGCTCAAGACACATTTTTCTACACAAACAGCAAAATATTTTATTTGATAAGTATTAATGAAGACAAGTTTTTAATATTGTTAAACAAATATAAATTCGAACATAACCTGAAACTCCCCAAAATATTGTCTCTTTAGCTTGCTAGGGAACTTGCCCCATGTAGGATAAAACATCTCTATAGAGTCTTTGGATGGCCTGAGAAATGAGACCCACAGCATCATTGGATGAAATGTAATACAAGTGTTAACAGTACAAGTTAAGACAAAGAAAGTAAATAAATAATAATAAACATACCTATTTTTTTAAAAAAAACGAACGTGTAGCCTTCAGGCTCAATGACAAGTTTATTATGCATGTCCTCATGCAAACTGGTATTGTCATGGACTGGTGTATAGACTAATTTGCGTAGGAGTGTTAGGCTCAGAACTATTACCTTGGATGCGAAGGACTCGAACACTCATAAGTGTGAAAGCAAGATGATGATTATGATGGTGAGTCTGCAGGTTGTTGAGTATTAGTGCGAGAGACACTAGAAGTGGGTCGATTATCCTCGGGAGGCAAAACACATATCCATGAGGGTGGTAGCCATTCCCTGATGTGTCATATCAAGGTACCTAAGGGGGGGGCGGCTAGTATATTCCCATTGGTTGATGCATATAGGTCGAAGGAAGATTAATATGGTAGAGGCCACGGTTGGCCTAGAATGGACCAATGTGCAGAGTGTCTTTGGGTTGGGAAGAGATGTTAGAGATGTTGTGTTGTCTGATCTATATGTATACGTGTTTGTTGTCTACTAACCATACCTTCTTTCTTTTTTTCTTTGTGGGCCATTATCAATATCTTTGTTATTACATTTACTGTAAGTAATTAGTAACAAAAACCATTCAAGTCAAAGTGTTGTTGAATGAAGATCATGAGAGCCAAACATTCATCCAGTAGCTTACTCTAGCAGTTAAATTTTTTAGATAAATAAAGCCACAACCACAAGTACAAAAGAATATGGAAAACAACATCCAACAAAAGGGCACCACGAGAACATATTGAAGTTGATGTCACGCCCAAATCGGATTGCGACGGGCACCCACCCTTAACTCCTATGTGAGCGCGAAAACCAACCAATCTAAACACCTTAACATTTTAATGTAATATCAACAGAAGTAATGCGGAAGACTTAACGCATTAATAAAAACCAATTCAATACTTAAATTCAACATCTATTACTTCTCCAAAATCATGAATCATAACCACAAGAACATCTATGATCAAATTACCCTCCTATGTGAGTCGAACCAAACAAATCTCAACCTTACATTTCAATGTAATATCAACGAAAGTAATGCGGAAGACCTAACTAATTAATAAAACCAATTCAATAACTTCTAAAATTCAAACACAGCTATTAACCCCAAATAGAATTCTCACCACAAGAACATCTATTTGATTCAAATTACTAACTAAGAGTATTCTAAAAAGATAAAATAACAAAAGCTAGTCCATTGCCGGAACTCAAGGCATCAAGACATGAGGAAGAAGATCCAGTCCAAAGCTAGAAGCATGAGCTCACCCTGCATATCAGGAGTAATGAAGAAGGCTAGAGTTACTGTTGAGTCGAAGATGACGACACGTTTTGCTGCACTCCACAAATAAAAAGAAGAAAACATAAAAGTAGGGGGTCAGTACACACACACAAGTACTGAGTATGGGATCATCGGCCACTCAAAATAGAAAGCAAACTATATCTAAGATAACATCATAAAATCAACTAATATTTCTAAAAAAGGTGATAGCAACAAGTTAAATAAACATCATTTAAATATCACCGATCATATCTATGAGGACTCAAGCCTCCCACACCATACTCTTTGGGAGGAAACATGTTATTTAGATTGAGATATTAGCATCTTTCAAGATTCATATCTTCATTTCTCTTTGTTGTCGGTAGTGACCACTCCGACCCTCGTTAGTCTTTATTCTCTTCGTTGGTGTCGTTACGTGGACACTCGATCCCCCTAACTAGTATGTGCGTCGGACAACGTGAACTCCGATCCCCTATAAATATACGTGCGGTTTGTGACACCGATCCCCTAAATCTACGTGGCGGTTCCGGACACCCGATCCCCTAAATCCTACCGTGTCGGTCGTGACACCCGCTACCCCTAAATCTACGTGTCGGTTCGTGACACCCGTCCACTAATCTACATGTCGGTTCGTGACACCCGCCCCCACTATCTCATTCTATTGTAAATTCAAGCCTTTTTATATCAAGGCATAGCATCTCATTACTTAGTTCATCAGCCTTCTTGTATACCAAAGGCATCATCATTTTTAACAAGAGATTAGGTGTCTTTATCAAGATTGGGATTCAATAGTCATCATGATTGGTTCGTCACAATTATATATATGAAAATACATCAGAACACACAATTAGCATAACGACTTTATAATAATAACCCAACAATATCATTCGCTATATAAGAGTTTTACTACGAGTAGACATAAAAAACCATAACGACCTCCACCGAAGAATTGCGATCAACACGCTATTCTTCTCAAAATCCTTGCTATCCTTCGTTTTCCTCTCTCTCTACTCGTTCCCATGGCTCGTTTGCGAGGCGTGTGCTTATTCAAACCTCGTGCTTGTACCTGAATAGTATATTAATTAAGAATGAAAGATGGCACTAATTAACTTAAGGTTACCTCTTTTAATCCCCAAGTTAATTAGACTTATACCTTAAACCCTAAACATTTATAATTTAAAGTTAGGAATAAGTCCCAAAACGTCCTTAAAACGTGTAAAGAGAAAGAACACCGACCAGACTGAGATTACGCAACCTGGGACGGCCAGTCGCCCCCCATGCCTGCGATTGGTCCTCCTCCAGGTCGTCGCAAACCGTCAGAGACTCATTTCCACAAAAGAGTATGTGATGGTCGTAACCGGCCGGATGATGTGGTCCGCCCCTGCCAATTTCGTCCATGACATTCGAGAGTCGATTTCAGTTACCAAAATTTAAGAAATTCTAAAGTGTCTTTGGAAAGGGACATCCTCGACGGTACGTCGTGCCCACGACGGTCAGTCTATGGGGGCCGTGACTCAGCCCAATTTCCAGAAAAACAATCTGCTGCTCAAACGACTAAACAGGTCGTTACAATGAGATACCAATTACCCATCGTTCGTACTCGAACGATCACAAGAAGAGAAAAACAAGGGCGAGAAGGAGTACCTGATCTTTTTTAAACAGAGTGGGTTATTTTCTGCATATCTGCCTCCTTCTCCCAGTGGCTCTTCAACCGGTAATTCTTCCATTGCACCTTGATGGATGCAATCTCCCTTGAACTCAACTTGCGAATTCTCTATCTAAAATGCAACAGGCTCCTCCTCATAAGACAAGTTCTTCATCAAGCAGACCTGAATCTCAACGAATAATGTAGTTTCCATCCACATGGTATATTTTCAACATCGACACATGGAATACCGGGATGTAGTCACGACAAGCCCTGGAGGCAAGGCAACTCATAAGCACCTCCATACTCGACTTAAGTACTTCAAAGGGACAAGGTTACCTTGGGCCTTAGCTTGCCTCTTTTACCCAAACCGCATCACCCCTTTCATTGGCGAAACTTCAACAAGACTTGTTCACCCTCCATGAACTCTAAGTCTCTAACCTTGCGACTACATATATCTTTGCCTACTTTGCGGCCGCTATAAGTTCTCTTGAGATAGATTTCACTGTCTCTATCGAATCCCCCCTCAAAAGTCATACCCACAAGGTCAACTCGAAGCATCAACCAACCAATGGGGGACCTACATCTCCTACCCCATACCATGCTTCAAATGGAACCATATCATGGCTTGATGTGTGATAGCTATTATTGTATATGAAAACTCTCATAAGCGTAAGTAAGAACCTATCCCAATGGCACTAAAATTCTATCACACACGAACGAAGCATATACTCCAACATTGAATCGTTCGCTCAGATGACCATCGGTCTGAGGATGGAACGCGGTTTACTAAAGGTCCAATAGTCACAATTTCGCATGCAATGTTTTCCAAAACTTAGAAGGAACTGAGACCTCTATCTGATATGATGGATGTGGGAACCCCATTGCAATCGAACATTTCTGAGATATAGATCTTGGGCTAACTTATCGGCATGGTAAGTCACGTTTTTTTAACTGGCTAAAATGGAGCAGACTTAGTTAACCTATCAACAACCACCCAAAGATAGAGTGTACTACCAATAGTCTTTGGAGACCAACCAGAATCCCCATTGCGATTCTATCCCATTTCCATCCGGAATGGGCATCTCTGAAAGTGTCCTCCGGGGGCCTTGTGTTCATACTTACTTGTTGACAGTTGGGAAATTGGCATTAAAACTCCACAAGATAACGCTTCATTATACTCCACCAAAAGTGTTGCTTAGGTCGGTACATCTTGGTTGCACCGGAGGATCGAATATCTTGCAACTATGAGCCTCTGGAATAGTGAGTGATCACATCATAGAAGGGGGTAACATACCCTTACCTTTAATCATCAAAACACCTTCTCATCGATTGTCACTTCTTGCCTCTCCTTGACAACACTTTATCTCGGATCCGATCAATTTTTCATCAGTAAACTGCTTTCCCGTAATCTTTTCAAGGAAGGCAGATCTTGCCTCCACACAAGCTTAAAAAAAAAAAAAAAAGATCCTCCCTTCTCATTTACTGCAATCTGATAAAGTCATTAGCCCAGAGTCTGAAACCTCCCCTAGCCAAGGGGCGGTCTAGAAGCTTGCAAGTGAGCAAGCTGACTTCCCATGCTTCCAGCATTCTACTTAAAGATCCGCTACAAACATTCGCCTGCCCCAGTGATACAAAATAGGGATGGCGTAGTCTTAAGTAGTTCCATACAATCTCCGTTGTCTCAATTCAAATCTCTATGAGTAAAGATTACTGAGTAGACTACGATGATACGTATAGACACTAACACGTAACCCAGGATAAATAGTGTCATCCACTGCTTTATGCAACACTTACCGCCGGCCAATTCCAATTAATGAGTTTGGTTAGTTTACGTCATGCACCTTTCTTTATTGTCTTGAAGCATAAGCATCCACATTCTTCTATTTGATGAGCACTGCACCCAAAACCCGAATAGGATGCATACAATAGACAATGAAATTCTTACCTTCCACTGGCAAGAGGCGTGAGAATTGGTGCAGGTAGTCAAGCAGAGTCTTGAGGCTTTGAAGTGAAAGCTTTCCTCACAATCATCCGACCATACAAATGGACATTTTTACTTTAGTCAAGTTCGTCAGTTGGGAAGCACATAGAAGGAGAATTCCTTGACTAAACAATAATCGCGGTAATAACTGGCTAAAACCAACAAAAAGCTTCTATTTTCTGACACATTAGTAGGTCTTAACCCAATCTTCACTACTTCGATTCTTAGAAGGATCCACCACCACTCATACTTGGAAACAAGTGCCCCAAGAAGCGACACTGAATCTAGCAAAACTCACACTTGGAGAATGTGACATAAAGCTTTTTCTCCCTCAACATTCCAATCACAATTCCAAATTGCTCTCTCATGTTACTTCGACTCTTGGAGTATATCAGTATAACATAATAAATAAGACACAAGAGATCCAGATATGGCCTTAAAATCCCGTTCATCAAGCTCATTGAATAGCAGCTAGGCAGGGGCCATTCGTTAGTCCAAAGGACATTACCCAAGAAGTCATAATGACCATACCTGGTTTGAAAAGAAGTCTTGGACACTCTACTGCCCGTTATTTTCAATTGATGATAACCAGAACCTCCAGTGGAATTTTAGATAACAGACACAAGCACCTTGGTAACTGGATCGTCGAACAAATCATAAAGCGAGGAAGAGGATACCTTTCTTAATAGTTACTTTATTTATTTGCCGGGTAATCTGATGCACCACCGGAAGGCTCTATCTTTCTTCTTTCAAACAAAAAGGAAGCACCCCAAGGGAGATGCCTGGTCTAATGGAAGCCTTGCTCAAAAAACTCTTGAAGTTGATCCTGTAACTCCCCTTAACTCAGCTGGGAGCTTTCTATAAGGGGGTGGGTATAGATGAATGCGGCGAGTACCCGGTTCAAGATCAATACAGAGCAATATCCTATTGGTGGCATACCAGGAGATATGCAGGGGGAACACATCAAGAAACTCCACGGACCAACGAAAACCGACTCAATCGAAGGTACTTGGGATATGGTCATCCTTGAGATGTGCCAAGAAAGCTCTAAAACCCTTTACTAACCATTTTCTTGCACGAAGAAAGCTGAGATGATACGCACCGGATTGGAAGTGTAGCACCCTCCCAGGACCTAACGGATTTGTTCCCAGGCTAGGCTAAACGTCACCATTTAGCATTACAATCCAAGATCGCAAAGTGCGGAGAAAGCCAAAAAGTCTGGTATACCACGAATTACATCAAAATCAACAATTTCTAAGATAACCCAAATCTACATAAGTGTTGTTTCCCACAAAGTTCACCAAACCAAGACTATATACCTTTTCAACTACCACACAAGCACTCACCCACCGGAAAGTAGAAACACGAAGGAGGCATACATATCAAGTAACTCCACAATGTATCGATAATTCAGACCATAGCCAAAAGAGGGGAAGATCATAAGAAAATGTGGATCAGCATCAAACAATACGGAAAAGCAATGCATGCAACACAAACAAGAAGATTACCTGTGATGACAGCATCAGAGGTCTCCGCCGGCCGATCTCCAGGGAAAGCATAAACAATGCGGCCCTGTCGTTTTTTGTCCGTTGCCCTAACCATGTTGTGATGTTAGAGTGGCTCCAGTTTGACAATCACCCCGGCCGTTTTGGTGACCACCATTACACTCGAATGCACCACGTTCTAAAGAATAAACGGCCCCTACCATGACCACCTCTACCTCTAGATATTGGGGGGGTGTCCTTTTTGTTTCTTTTCTATAACTCTATTATGTTGGACAATTCCTTATAATATGCCAGTCTCCCCACATCCATTAACACTCTCTATGGAGTAGGCAAGCGTCTCTCAGAGAAAGTGTTTGACGGTCTGAGGTGGACCCCAACTACAGTCTGTTGTAGTGAAGACTGAATGGGTGAAACTGAGTAACCTCAGGAACCCTTGTGTCCTCAAGTAGATAAGAACCATTTAAACTCACCCCCTTTCGAAAACATATTTGATGCGATTGCAATGCGTGAATTCATCTGCTTCAATCATTACACATATACCACGAAAATCTACCACTTCTTGGAAGGATTTGGCCGTAGCCGCTACCGCTTAAGGCTGTGAAAACTCCGCCAACTCTGACCTCAACCCCTTCACAAAACTACGAATCACGCTCTCGTGGACTGAAACAAAGTGGGTGGCATTATCTGGATAGTGCACGACGAAACTTAGCCTCATATGCATTGATCCGACATCCTACCTTGCTCTAGCCTCAAGAACTCATCCCTTTCCTATCCCTCAACGTCCGGGGGGGTATACTTCTCCAAAACAAGATAGAGAATGAGGCCCAAGTCTAGGTGGTGCCTCTGTTGTTGACACTAACATGTGACCGCCACCACAAGTTTGGCGTCCCTTGAAATTGATAACTCACGAACTCAACACCAAACCTTCTACTAACCCAATCTTGTGTTAGTAGCTCATGACAGTCAACCAGCAAAATCGATAAGTCTTCAGATTCGCACCTTTGAAGACTGGAGGGGAGGTTTGCAATTTCAAGAACTTACTTGAAAATTTCGATCGCTATCACTTGTCAATTATAGGCCCTTAGTACGTCGAGGAAGTGGAAATGGACTATGACAGCTCCCAATGAAAAGGAAACGGGGAGGATCCATGACGAGGAAGAAACAACTGGGCCATAGTAGGCTGAATGTTTGTACTCTGAATGACAATCGGAGGTGGGGTGCCAGGAAAACACTGTGGACGGTGGCTGACCCGATCAGTGGGGAACAACCCACTACGATAAGCGAGAACCTGATTGATCATTTCTGGGGTAGGTTTTAGGGTGGCCAATTTCCTCCATTCCTGCACTTGTTCATTCCCCATCCTCCCCTTATCTTACTAATTCATTAGTATCGGGGAGAGTCACCGCCCGAGTCTAGATGGGGCTAGGTGCTAATCAGAGTCCCTCTAGAGGACGTCCCACACGACCTCTTCCGCGGCCTATTGCCACTGCTCCTCTTTGAGATACCAGTATCAGCGGCTCGCTCAGATGCATCTTGTCTTGCCGATGTTGAGTGTTGGCGTAGTCGTGGTCTTAGTCTAACCATCTGTGTGAAATAGAGTGAAGATGGGCCAGATAACAATTTGTACCCACCTAGATACCCAAATTGTATCCCAAGTAAATAGCACGGAAAGGGGGGAAAGAAAAGAAAGAAGGGAGTTTTCCTAAAGTCTTATAGCTCTCAAATCTTTGAAAATAAAGGCGTCCCCGCCCCTACCGTGCTGTAAGACTCTACTAACCTTTCTTGTGTGATGTGAGACCAACGAATGACCTAATGGCTCTTCTTACAAGTTTGTCACGACCCAAATCGGATCGCGACAAGGACACCCACACTTACCCTATATGTGAGCGAACCAACCAATCTACCCTAAACATTTCAGTAATATCAACGAAAAGTAATGCGGAGACTAAATCATTAATAAAAACCAATTCACTAATTCTAAAATCAACATCTATTAACCCCAAAACATCTGGAAGTCATCACACAAGACCATCTATGATCACATACTAAACTAAGAGTATTCTAAAAAAGCTATTTAAAATAACAAAAGATTATCCATGCCGGAACGCAAGCATCAGACATGAGGAAGAGATCAGTCCAAGCTAGATAGGAGACGCATTAGCTCACCCTGATATCCGGAGTGTAATGAAGACGGGGGGCTTTTTAGATTTACTGTTGAGTCGAAGATTTGACGGCAAGTTTGCTGCACTCCACAAATACACAAGAAGAAGAAAAACATAAATTTAAAAGTAGGGGGTCAGTACAAACACAAGTACTGAGTAGGTATCTATTCGCCCAACTCAAAATAGAAAGCAATATATCGCAGATAACATTAATAAAATCAACTAATATTTAACAGTGATTAGCAACAAGATAAACATCATTTATAATATCCGATTCATACTATGAGGACTCAAGCCTCCACACCCATTACTCTTTTGGGAAACATGTGCTTAGATTGAGTATATGAGCATCTTTCAAGATTTCTTTATCTAATTTATATTGTGTCGGTACGTGACTCCGATCCCTCTTAGTTTTATTCCTCGTGGGTCGGTACGTACACTCTGATCCCCTACTACTATGTGTCGCGAACGTGACACTCCGATCCCTCAATCTACGGTCGGTTTCGTGACACCCGATGATCCCCCTAAATCTCGTGTCGGTTCGTGACACCCGATCCCCTACATCTACGTGTACGGTTTCATGACACCGATCACCTAAAATCTACGTGTCGGTTCGTGACACCCCTCCCACTAATTCTACATGTCGGTTCGTGAGCACCCAGCCCCCCGACTAATCTCATTATTGTGTAAATCAAGCCTCTTTTCTATCAAGGCAATCATCATCTCATTACTTTAGTGATCAAGCCTCTGTTATACCAAGGCATCATCATTTAACAAGAGATTAGGTTTTTATCAAGATTTGCGGACGTCAATAGCTTAATCAATGCTGTTCGTCCAATACGGATATATATAAAATAACATAATGTATACACACAATTAAGCATATAGAAGACTTTATAATCTACCCAAACACTACATTCGCTAGTAAGAGGTTTTACTACGAGTTAGTAGCATAAAAAACCATAACTACCTCCAACGAAGAATTTTGCCGATCAACAAACTATCTTCTCAAATCCTTGTTA
>JAKWJA010001397.1:0-97203 GCA_027704765.1 Solanum habrochaites | reverse complement strand
ACAAGAACATCTATGATCAAATTACTAAACTAAAGAGTATCTAAAAAGCTAAAATAACAAAAGCTAGGTCCCAGGCCGGAAACTTCAAGGCAATCAGACATGAGGAAGGACGATCCAGTCCAGCTAGAAGCATTAGACTCACCCTGATATCGGAGAATGAAGACTGGCTAGCGTGACTGTGAGTCGAAGATGACGGCCCAGTTTGCTCACTCACAAATAAACAGAAGAAAAACTAAAATCTAGGGGGTCAGCACAAAACACACGTTATGGTAGGTTATCATCGGCCCCAACTCAAAATAGAAAGCAATATATCTCAGATAACATCATAAAATCAACTAATATTCTTAAAAGGTGATAGCACAGTATAAACATCATTTATAATATCACCGATTCATATCTATGAGGACAAGCTCCCACACCCATACTCTTTTGGGAAACAGTTCTTTAGATTGAGTATTTAGCATCTGTCAAGATTCATTATCTATAACTCTCTTGTGGTCGGTACGTGACATGATCCCCTACTAATATGTCTCAGAAGTGAAACTCCGATCCCCTAAATCTAAGTGTCGGTTCGTGACACCGATCCCCTAAATCGTACGTGTCGATTCGTGACACCCGATTCCCTAAATCTACATGGTCGGACCGTTGACACTACGATCCCCTAAATCTACGTGTAGGGTTCGTGACACCGACCCACTATTCTCTATTTATTAGTAAATTCAAGCCCTTTTTATATCAAGGCATCATCATCTCGTTACTTTAGTTCATCAAGCTTTTTTTATACCAGGCATCATCATTTAACAAGAGAGTTAGGGTTTATACAAGATTTTGATTCAATAAGCTTCATCAGGCTTGTTTCATCACAAGCATAGATATAAAATCACATCTGCATACGACATAAGCATATAGAAGACTTTATAATACTACAAACATATCATTCTCTATTAACAGTTTTATAACGGAGTAGCACTTTAAAACCATAACCTACCTCCAACGAGATTCCGTGATCAAGCAAGAAATTTCCAAGCCTGTGTTTCTCTTCTCGTCGATCTCCCTCTTTCTCTGTTCTTTCTCATTTTGTGTTCAAACCTCTTTCTTTTACCTAAATTAGTATATAATTAAGAATGAAAGATGGCAATAATAAACCCACTAATTAACTAAGGTTACCTTGTAACCCCCAATAATTAGGACTTATTGAGCCTTAACCTCTAACTTTATGATGAAAGTAGGACTAGTTCCAAAATGTCCCTTAAAAACGTGTTAAAGACATCCGAACCGACTGGGGATTAAGCAACCTGTGACGGCCCGTAGTGCCCTGCGATGGTCCGGAAGGAAGGGTTTGCTTTTCTTCTTTCTGCTTCCCCTCCCCCCCGCTCCAACCTGTTCGTTTCCCTCTCCCTCCCCCCCCCCCTTTGCTCCCCCCCTCCTTTTTCTGCGCACTTCTACCATCCTCTTGCTCCCCCTCCCCCCGTCGCAGGTTCAGAGACTCAATTTCCACCACAAAAAGAGTTGTTGGAAGGGTCCGTCGTAACCCACGACGGTCCAGTCATGCCATTCATTCGTGAGTTCAGAGAGTCGCTTCTCAGAACCAAATTTCTAAATTCTAGAGATTTTGGATCGAGAACTCCTCGCAAGGTACGTCGTGAATTGTCGCCCTGCAAGTTTTTCAGAATTCAAAATATGCTATCAAAACGACCTAAAAAGGTCGTTACAATAGATACTAATTTACCCATCGTTCGTCCTCGAACGATCACGAGACGTAAAACAAGAGTGCAAAGAAGTACATGAACTTTAAAACAGGTGGGCGTATCTGTCTTGCATTATCAGCCTCCTTCTCCAAGTGTCTCTTCAACTGTCGATTCTGCCTTTGCACCTTGTGGATGCAATTCTCCCTTGACCTCAACTTGCGAACTTCTCTATCTAAAATAGCAACAGGCTACTCCTCATAAGACAAATTTCATCAAGCCAAACGAATTACACCAACGGATAATGTAGGTTCCATCCCCATGGTATCTTTTCACATCAAAACAGGACTACGGATGTACTCCGGAGAGTGCTGGAGGGAAAGCTAATTAAAAGCCACCTCCCCTATCGCTCAGAACTTCATGGACCAATATACCTCGGACTAAGCTTCCTCTTTACCCAAATCGCATCACTCCTTTATGGGCGAACCTTCAAGCAAACCTGTTCACTTCCATGAACTCCAAATCACTAACCATTCGAGCTGCATTACTCTTTTGCCTACTTTGACCGCTAAAAGCTTTCTTGAATGGATTTCACCTTTTCTAACGAATCCCTAAAAGGTCAGACCCAAGGCTAACCTCGAGCGCATCAAACCAAACAATGGGGGAACATACACTCCGCCATACAACGCTTCGAAAGGAGGCATATCAATACTTGAGTGATAGCTATATTGTATGAAAACTCACGATAAGGGTAGGATTAGGAAGTTATCCAATGACCACCAATTTCTATTCACATTGCCGAAGCATATTCTTCCAAACTGAATCGTTCGGCTCAGGACTGTCCATCGGTCTGAGGGTGAAATGCAGAGTACGTGACTAAGGTCCAACTAGTACCTAATTTCGATGCAATGTTCTCCAAACATAGAAGTAATGCGTAATCTATCTGTAGATGGACAGTGGAACCTCCATGACCCAATCGAACAACTTTTGAGATGGTAAGTTTGGCTCTACTTCTCTGCATTATAAGTAACCTTGACCGGAAATGAAATGAGCAGATTCGTCCATCGGTCCACAATTACCCAAATAGAGTCAAACTTATCCCCAATGTCTTCGGAAGACCAACCAAGAAGTCCATCGCCCCAATTCTATCCAGTTCCATTCCGAATGGGCATTCTCTGAAGTGTCCTCAGGGCCGTTTGGTGTTCAACTTTTTACTTGTGACAGTGTTGGGACATTTGGGCAATAAAATCACAATATCAAGCTTCATTCTACTCCACCAAAAGTGTGCTTAGGTCACGTACATCTTGGTTGCACTCGGATGTATCGAATTACTTGAACTATGAGCCTCTGTCAGAATAGTGTTGACAAATCATCGATCGCGGGTACACATACCTTCCCTTAATCCTCAAAAACACATTCCTCATCGATTGTCTGCTTCTTTAGCCTCTCCTTGCAACAACCTTATCTTGGATTCGCTTGAGTTTTCTAGTTCATCAAACTGTTTTCCCTTGATCTTGTCAAGAAAAGAAGATCTCGCTCCACACTGGCAAGAATCCTCTTATTCATTTACTTCTCAACCTCATAGGTCGTTAGCCAGGAATCTGAACTCTCTAGCAAAATGGGCGTCTAGAAGCTTGAAAGATGAGCTAGTTCACTTTCCCGCCTTTCTACTTAAAGCATCCTATAAAACATTCGCCTTTCCTGATGATACACGATAGTCACTCATATCCTGTTCAGTAGTTCCATCCACATCCTCTGTCTCAAATTCAAATCTCTCTGAGTAAAAGAAAACTGTAGACTACGATGATCCTTATAGACTTCACACTTAACCCCATATAGATAGTGTCCCATTGCTTTAATGCAAACCAACACCGAATCCAACTCTAACCGGGTCGATAATTACGTTCATGCACATTTAATTGCGCGAAGCATAAGCAATTACATTTTCTCTTGCATTAGCCGGCACCCAAGCCAGAATAGGATGCATCGCAATATAAACCAATGAGTTCTACCATTACTGGCAAGGTAAGGTAGGTGCGGGGTAGTTAGCAGCTTGAGTTTGAAGATTTCTACATCATCCGAACATACAAAAATGGAAAATTCGCTTAGTTCAAGTTCGTAAGTGGGAAGCAATAGGACGAGAATCCTGACATGACGGAGTAACTGGGCTAAACCAATAAAGCCTTCTTTATTTCTGACACAGTAGTAGGTATTACCCAATTATCACCTAATTCGATCTAGACGGATCACCATCACTCATCCTTAGAAACCACGTGCCCCAAGAAGAGACACTTGAATCTAACCAAACTCAACTGGAGAATTTGGCATAAAGGCTTTTCCTCCTCAACATTTCCAACACAATTCTCAAATGCTCTCATGTTCCTTTCTACCTGGAGTATATCAGTATTCATCAATAAAACACAATCACAAAGAGCTCAGATATGGATTTAAAGATCCCGTATAACGCTCAGGAAAGCAGCGGGGCATTCGTTAGTCCAATGACATTACCAAGAATTCATAATGCCATACCTGGTTAGAAAAAAGAGTCTCGGCACATCTACTGCCCATATTTTCAATCATGATAAACCAGACCTCAAGTCAATCTTAGAAAGACGAAGACCTTGTAACTGGCGAACAAGTCATCAAGCGGGAAGAGGCTACATGTTATTAATTGTTACTTTATTTTAGTTGTTTTGTACCCGAGTATCTATTGCAAATTCCGAAGACTCCCATCTTCTTCTTACAAACAAAAACGGAGCACCCCAAAGAGATTACCCTGGTCTAATGAAGCCCTGCTCAACAACTATTTGAAGTTGGGCTTTTAACTCTCTTAACTCCCGCGGGGGCCATTTTATAAGGGGGTTTATAGAAATGGGCGAGTACCCGGTTCAAGATCAATACAGAAGTCAAATATCCCTATTTGTGGCATACAGAAGATCTGCAGGGAACACATCTAGAAACCACGGACCACCGAACCGATCAATCTGAAGGACTTGGGTAGGTTCCTTGAGATGTGCCAAGAAAGCTAAACACCCTTACTAACCATTTCTTAGCACGAATAAAGGAGATGATACGCACCGGATTGGAAAGTGTAGTGACCCTCCCACACTAACGGATCTGTCTCAGGCTTGGATAACGTCACGTTTTTCGCAGTACAATCCAAGATCGCCAATTGCGGAGAAAGCCAAGTCATAACCAGAATTACATCAAAATCCAACCATTTATAAGATAACCAAATCTACAATAAGTGTGCTCCCCACAAAGTTCACCAAACAAGACCTATATAACTTTAATACCACAGACTCACCCACCAGAGTAGGAAACACGAAATGGGCTAAAGTAATTCACAATGTAAATTTAGACCATTAGCAAATGAGGAAGATACATAATGGAAATGTGGATCTAGGATCAAACAATACAGAAGCCATGCAATCACAAACTAGAAGATTACCTGTGATGCAGGCATCAGATGTCTCCGCCTATCAGATCGACTAGGGAAAGCATAAAATGGGACCCATTACTTGTTGTACGTTTCACCTACAGGTTGTGTGTTAGGTGGCTCCAAGTTTGCCAATCACCCGGCCGTTTTGGGACCCACAATCCTCGGCCACCACGCCCTCCAGAATAACGGCCTCTACGTGACACCTCTGCATCTAGCTATTGGGGGTCTAAACTCTGTATTGGACAATTCCTTTCTAATATGTCCAGTCTCCCAACATCCATAACCTATCTAGATTAAGCATGGGTCTCTAAGAGAAATGTTGACGGTCTGAGGTGGACCCCCAACTACAGTCGTTAGTTGAAGACTGAATGGGTCGAATGAGTAACATCCGGAACCCTGTCCTTAGAGTAGAACCATTAAACTCCACCTTCCCTTTCGAAACCTCTTTGAGGTCGATGCCATGGTGAATTCCATTGATCTGGCTTCCTCCTTCCACCTCTACTACGAAGTCTACTACTTCTTGAAAGATTTCGCTGTGGCGCTACCTGTAAAGCTGAAATTGCACTCTGATCTAAACCCCTTCACAAAACTGGCGAATCCGCGTGTGGACTGAAACAACGTGGGTGGGCAATCTGGATTAGTGCACGAAACTTAGCCTCATATGCATTGACCGACATCCTACTTGCTCTAGGTTAAGGACTATCCCTTTCTATCTCAAAGTCGGGGGATATACTTCTCCATAAACAAGGCTTAGAGAATGAGGCCCAAGTTCATAGGGCTGTGCCTTGTTGGTTGACACTCAACATGTGGACGCCACAATATTTTGGCGTTCCCTTTGAAACTGGAACTCACGAACTAAACACCAAACCGGTCTACTATACCCATCTTGTGTAGTAGCTCATGACAGTCAAACCAGAAAAATCGTAAGCATTCCTCAGATTCTTGCCCCTTGAAGATGGAGGTTTCAATTTCAAGAACTTACTGAAAAGTTCGTGCTGGGATCATTTGTCATTATAGGCCAAGTAGTCAGGCGTGGAAACGTGCCTATGTCCACAATGAGGCATCTACGAGGAGCACTAGTGGCTGCATGTTGTTTACTTTGAAACCGGAGGTGTTGGTGCAGAAAACATAGAGGTGCCGGACCATGATTCCGACAACCACTAAGATAAGCGAGAGAACCGATTGATCATTTCTGGGTAGGTTGGGGTGGCAATTCCTCATTCTTGCAACTTGTTCTTCACCCCATCCTCCACCTTCTCTTTATATTTCCTCAGCGGTGGAGAGTCACCGCTAAGTACCAATGGGCTAGGTGCTCGTCCTCGATCCGCTAGAGGAAGTTATCCCAGACTCTTCGCCAGCCTCTTGGCCATGCTCCTCTTTGAGATAAGTCTAGAGCTGCCTCAGAGCATAGGTCTTGCCGCTGTTGATGTTGGCGTATCGTTGCTCAGTCTAACCATCTGTGAAATAGAGGAAGATGGTCAGATACCAATGGTATCACCTAGATACCAATTGGATCCAAGTAATAGCACGAAAGAAAGAAGAATGAACGTTTCCTAAAGTCTTATAGCTATAAAGAACAAGTAAAGGGTCCCCCTAACGGTTCCTAAGAACTCTACTAGACCTTTTTCTGTGTGATGAGGGACCAACGAAACCTAATGCTTGATACCAAGTTTGTCAGACCAAGACCGAGATCGTGACTGGCACCACACTACGCTCATATGGGAGCGAACACAACCAATCTAAACCTTAACATTTCAATATAATATAATAGAAAGTTAATGCGGAAGACTTAAACACTTTAATAAAAAACCAAGTCAATAACTTCTAAAATTCCAAATCTATTATTATCCCCAAAATCTTATTTTTTTTTTTTATGGAATCATCACCACAAGAACATCTATGATCAAATTACAACTAAGAGTATTCTAAAAGCTAAAAAACAAAAGCTTTAGTCCATGCCGGAACTTCTAAGCATAAGACATGAGGAAGAAGATCCCGTCCAAGCTAGTAAGCATTAGCTCTCACCCTGATATCAGGAGTAATGAAGACTGGCTAGAGTTACTGTTGAGTAGAAGAGACGGAACGTTTGCTGCACTCCACAAATAAACAAGAAGAAGAAAAACATAAAAGAGGGGTCAGTACAAACACAAGTCACTGAGTAGGGGATTCATTCGGCCAACTCAAAAAGAAAGCAATATTAATCTCAGATAACATCCATAAAATTCAAACTAGTATTCTAAACAGGTGATTAGCAAACAAGTATAAACAGCATTTATAAGATCACCATGCATATTAAGGTTCACGCCTCCACACCATACTTTTTTGGGAAACATGTTCTTTAGATTGAGATATTAGCATTCTTTCAAGATTCATATCTATAATTCGCTGTGTCGGACGTGGGACACTCCGATCCCCTACTATAGTGTCAGGAACGTGGACACTCGATCCCTAAATCACGTGTCGGTTGTGGACACCCGATCCCCTAAATCACGTGTCGATCGTGACACCCGATCCCCTAAATCTTACTATGTTCGGAACGTGACACTCCGATACCTAAATCTACGTGTCGGTTCGTGGACCACCATCCCCACTAATCTAATTCTATTAGTAAATAAAGCCTCTTTTTATCAGGCATCATCATCTCATTACTTTAGTCATAAAAGCTTTCTTTGATAACCAACGGGCATCATCATTTAACAGAGCATTAGGTTTTTATCAAGATTTGGGATTCAATAGTCATATGCGTGTTTCATCACAATCAGATATATAAAATCACATCATGCATAACACAATTAAGCATATAGAGACTTATATACTACCCAACACATATATTCTCTATAAGGTTTATACGATAGCAATAAAAAACATAACCTACCTCCACCGAAGATTCGTGATCAAGCAAGAATTTCCAAAGCTTGTGTTTTCCTCTCTCGTCGATTCTCCTCTTCTCTTTGTTCTTTCTTTTTGTTTTACCACACCCTCTTTCTTTTACCCTAACTTGTATTTAGAATTAAGAAGGAAAGATGGCAATAATAACCCACTAATAAACTTAAGGTTACCTCTTTTAACCCCCCCAAGTAATTAGACTTATAACCTTAACCCTCTAACTTTATGATTAAGTCGGAATAGTCCAAAAACGTCCCTTAAAACGTGTAAAGGAAATCCGACCAGACTGGGATACGCAACCTGTGACGGCCGTTGGTGCCTGCGAAGGTCCGTCCTGCAGCGTCGCAAGGTTCAGAGACTCAAATTTCCACCAAAAAGTCTCTGTGACGGTCCGTCGTACCCAGACGGTCCGGGTCCTTGCCATTCGTTTTTCGTCGACGTTAAGAGAGTCGTTTCCGTACCCAAAAAATTTCTAAATTCTAAGTAGTATTTGGAAGAGACCTCCTCGAAGGTCAGTCGTGCCTATACGGTCCGTTGTTACATCCATCGGCCTCTTCCAGTTTTTCAGAATTTTTAAATCTGCCTACTTCAAAAACGAATCTAAACAGGTCGTTACACTGTTGGACATTGAGGAGGTCAAAAATAGTCAGTAGCTGAGAACGCAACTGGAGACCTTTCTGATGTTGTGGAAGGTATTTCCTTATAGAAAAGACTCTAACACTGATATCGGTAGTAAATTTCCATATTGCCATGAAAAATGATTAAGCAGAAGGTATCTCAATGGTAAATGCTTGATCCAACAAGTGACTCTATGAAGGAGTGGAGTTCAACTCTCCAAACAATTGTGCTTGCTGTCACAGTTCAGACCTCATACTCAATCTTCCGTGGAATGTGGTGGAAAAGTGAGTACAACACCTTCTGTAGTAAGTGAATAACTCCCTCAGTAGTACTTTGGGTTTGTCATTAACTCTACTGGATGAACCTTTACTTTTGACACTAAACTTAATAGGGGCATGTACCTCCTATTCTTGGACTGCTGGTTTTTTGTCTCTCTGACTCTAAGACTACTCTCGGATTATAACTATCTTTGTTTATTCTAGTATGCTTTGCACATTCTTTTAACTATTAAAAGGATGGAGGAAAACAAATTTCTTTCTTATCGCGCTGTGCGATGGGAGAGATTAGGACCGAGAGAGTGTTGATACATCAATGAACTAGACATGAAACCCTCATGGAAGTACAACAACTTTTCAGTAAAATTGATGTCACAGATTACATTAAAATTGGGATCAATCTTATCTTAGAAAGGAGGAAAATTTTAAACTCATTAAAAGTTCAGTTGATTGAACTAGACACTGAAAGCGTTGATCTCGATGTTTCGTAGGTCACAAATTCAAACGGAAATCATTAGCGCAAACAACTTCAAGAAGGAAAATATTTGCTTGAAGTTGCAAAGTAGCATTGGAAAGGCAAGCCTCAAATCTAAGGGACAAAAGAAGGAAAGGAATATATGGTGGATCAACATATAAAGTTGGAAGTCTAAATGAAGGTAGATACTTGCACACTTTGAAGAGATTCATAAAACCGAATATCAGAAAGGAAAGAGAGATAATCAAGCAAAGAAAAAAGTATGTTTGATCATACAAGAAAAAATAACAAGAAAATGAAAGAAGAAGACGATAACTTCATGGATAAAGATAACTACATCCATCAATCAAGAGAATCCCGAAAATTGATCCTTGATGAGATAAATCCTTGGGGTTTTCCTTACAATAGACATATCATCATCTAAATAAACCGACCAGTTGTACTGTAACATGTGAAAACTTACTTGAGCTTAGCTAAATTGTTTTTTATCTTCATAAAGCTTCATAAACACGTGAGTGTTACAATTGAAAAGAAAGAAGAAAAGAAAGAATATGAGTGTTAATTATACACGTTGAGGCACTGTCAAGGGTAGAAAATCTAATTTGAATATGAGACATGATAAAGTTTCAAATTTTGTAACACGAAAGATCTCTCAAATCTCTTAAGGAAAACCCTTAAATCCCAAAGGGGAAGGACAGTCACCGCATTGTGATCCGAACAAGGATAAAACCTTTGTGTCATTATTGACTGCAACTTTAGGTTATTGTTTAATCTTCCTCCTAGCAAATTGCAGGAATTCGACTAGCGATTACTTGTAGTTTACTAAGTGAATTTTTAAATATAACCCCGCCCCCAATATCACATAAACTAAAAATAAATAGTGCTTTAGTAGATTCAAACCCTAATTTGTGGTGCTTCCTTTAGCCCAAGGATTTAGCTTACACCAATTAAAGTGCGGTTGTAAATTACTATCTTTTTTTTGCCAGAGCATAGGTATAACATGTCTACGCACCCACACATATGAAATGTGGGCCACCTCTCACAACAAGATAGAGTTACTTCACGAGTGAAAATCATTAGTGCAAGTTTCAGGCTCTGATACGAAGTAAAAAAAAGAAACATTTCTGCGTAATTAAAGAAATTAAATATATTTTACATACAAGGAATTTTGAAACGAGCGTATCTGAGCAGCAAACGAAAATCAATTCCCTTTGCCCTATCTTACGCGACTGTAAATTCTCATTAATTGAGTGGAGCTTTTAACCTAATGCATAGAAAATGACAAATTAGGATTCTAATGAAAATGTTATTGTTTTGTGCTCACCATATATATAATGAAAATAGTGTAATCTAATAAATTATTTAAATAAAATAAAACCACATTATATGTTACAACTAATTTCTGATATGAAATATATATAGTAATATTAGTAGTTGAATGTTACAATAATTACTATTTACAGTAATATTTTTATTTCATAGAAAATAGTAAATACACACAACTATCTATATTCGGTTTTAATATTAGGCATTTTTCTAGGCTAATCTTCATTGCCAGATAAAGCGACTTATTAAATGAGGATAACTAGTTGATAGTTTTTGATAGTTCCCCCCACCCCTCTTTCAATGTAAAGTGTATTTATTTGCATCATGATTTTCTATATTAATCTCAAGCATTGGTGGGATGGTAATTTAGAGATTAGATCAATTTTACTCAATATATGTGTCATGATAAACCAAAGGGTTCAAGATCCAACAAAGGAATTAATTTGATCAATATGCAATTGAGCAAAAAAACGAGCAAATAATGAGTCAACACCCACCTCTAAATCAATTTTCACCTAGTGTAATTAATTTATTTGTTGTTTTAAAATATTTTAGTACACAATAAACATTAGGATAAAATTATTTTCTGGGTATATGTAAAAGATTATACGACACCAGCCTCCTACTTTTCATTAGGGATGACAATGGGGAGGGGTAGGGCGGGGTGGTGGGTTGATTTCACCAAAACTTTTATCCGTTTCCCGCTAAACAAACATTTCATTTTTTAACCTCCATGCCCCACCCTACCCCACATTAGACCGTCCAGCCTGAACCGCCCTGCATTATTTTTATAGTAATTTTCTTCTTTTCGTAGTGAGTTTGATACTAAAATAATTCATAAAAAAATTTAATTTTTTACTTAAGTTGTATTTAATTAATAGGATAGTGCTTTAAATTTGATTTTTAGAGTCAAGTGAGAACAGGCTTAAATTGTATTATTTTTATGAACCATTTAATTTATAATCATTGAATATTAGAGGTTATGAATTTATCTTAATAAAAATTGTCCTGCTCATTCTATGACATGTTAGAAGTTAAAATTAAGTTTGAACCCACATGAAATCACATATACTCACTGCCCACCCTGACCCACATTAATTAAAAAAATTCACTTCAACCCACCCCGCTGAAGACCCACCCCGCATAACCTTAATCCCTCCCCTCCTCACATACCCTTAAACCTATCCTGTCCCGCATCCGGTTCGCCTTATTGCCATTATTATTTTTCAGTTCGTCTAAAAAAATTGTAATCAAATTAGTGAATATAAAGCTCTTACAAGTACAAAACATTTTATTTTTGAGAAATTTAAAAAATTAGCTAAAACCAAACAAAAACACACTCATTAATCATATAAAATTTGTCAAGAAATTTCAAATTAATATACATTGCACCTTCTAGATTCTCCCTTGCATAAAAGTGGCTAAAATGCAGGAGTGTGTTGTCAATAATACTGAACAAATTATGTCTTGGTATTTTCTCAGATCTCTTAAATAAAACTGACCAATTTTTTTTAATAAAACACCACAAAAATCAAAAAATTGAATTTTTAAGGGACCTATAAAATGAAGTTTAACTATTTTGAGGTGTTTAAACGTCACATGCCAAAAAAATTAAGTGACTGAATTGACAAATCACTCTTAAGTGCCACTTTTTTCTTTTTTCTTTTTTTTTTCCCCGTAATTTATGTTATATTTCTTCTTTTTTTAATTAAAAAAAAGTTCTTTCCAGACGAAGGTCTTTTCATAGTCTATATAAATGTCCCACTTATCATAGATAATATTTCAATAATTGGATGCATTTATTCTAAAATTATTACTTTTTATTTGAAAAGATAATTGGAAGTTTTCTAAACATTCAGTAAACATCTTTAAGTGCAAAGTTAATGAAAATTTATCATTTTTTATAATACGAAAATAAATACTAATTAAAATAAAAAAATACATATTTTATCTCTAAATTTAGTAAATTTATAATCACATTAATCGATTAAGATTTATATTACAGGCACATTCCAATTTTCTGTTATTTTTAAATTTTTTCTGTCGAACTAAAGTGTATCACTTAAATTGATAGGGACAAGACCAATACAACAAGGAACCAAAAAAATAATTGCCCCACCACCAAACCCCACCAACCCTAATCCAATACAATTTCGGTTAAACATTAATTTTAAGAAGAAAACCTATCTCCCCCTTTCCTTTTTTATTCCCGCTTCACCTGCAGGATGCATCTCTATAGTTCCCTCTTTCATCTGCAGTGAGAAATTGAGACTTAAAATCATACAAATTTGTGTTCAGCAGGTTGAAGGATAACGTGTGCGCCAAAATGAGGATTGATACTTTTATAGTTTTTTTTTTGGATGTTACAGTTTGTAATTTAGTGGTGATAAACCTTGAAAATTTGGTTTCTCTTTTGTTTTAAAAATCAAATCTTTCTCATTTGGGTTTGTTTAATTAGTTGAATAGAGCCCATCTTCCCCTTTGCTTTTTTTGTGGTAGATGTTAGTTGTCTTGAGATTTTGGAATGTAGATAGAACCCTCTTTTCTTTATTTATTTATTGTTTTTTAGATGTTGGTATACTGCCCATAACATTTCTTTATTTAAGCGAGGGGCTATCGAAAATTCAAAACTCTGAAAAACACCACAAACAAAGTTAGGAGTAAACTATTGTGTACATGATATCCTTTCTAGAGCTTTGGAAATTTAACGTTCTGTCTGGCCAAGGAACTAGTCCAAGTTATACCAATATGTGTATTTATTGGACATGATCTTTCCTCACATATGAAGAAGAAACTCGAGAAGCATCACCCGATTTGGGATTCGTTAGTTGATATTTATTTTGAAGTTATGTTATGTGTTGAATTTCCTTAGGAGAGGTTTAAACATTAAGTGGAAACTTAATTTTAGTCTTGTTAGTAGAGATTTCTTGCTTGTTAAGAGATTAGTCCAAGTAAGAACGAGGAAGTATGTTGGCATGTTCCCTTTCTCTTAAGAAGATGCAACATCCCATTTGGGAGTCTGAGTTGTGTAAATTCGAGATATGTTGTGTGTTAAATTCTATTAGGCGCGCTGGAAGTATTGAATCGGAAAAACTTAATTTTGTATGGTTAGTACGAATTTCTTGTTGCTAGGGATGTGTCTAAGTTAGACCGGCACGTATATATATATTTGGACATGATCTTTCGAAGTTTCTTCTTCACAGAGGAGGAGGATCATGTTCTAAATATAACTTGTCCATTAAATAAGACTATCCTAAGCAAACAAAAAATTCCCCTACTAACTGCTACAAAAAGTAAGTATCCTTCAGTAATAGCATCGCCAGAGAATAGTCCACACACAAAAACAAAAACTTCGAGATAAAACATCAACTCACGAATTCCCCAATGGGTGATTCTTCTCGGTTTATTATTCACAAATTAGGAAGAAACCCAAAACAACATCATGTCTAACAATAGTTATACTTCTCGGTCTAACTTGAACTAATTCTTTAGCAGACAAAAATTTTACTAGATAGACAGAAAGGAGGTTTCCGCACTCAGTGCTGTCAAAGCTAAACCCAAGAAATTTAACAAACAACAATAACTGGAAATAACATTACAATCAAGATCCCAAATTGGGTGATGATTCTTCGAGTTTCGTCTTCATAGGTAGGAATGAGTATGTCCGTCATACTTCTCGGTATAACTTGGAGTTATTTCTTTAATAAAGCAAGAAATTCCTAAAAGGTAATTGCATTTCACTCTTCTTCTAATAGTACTCATAAAACTTAAAACTGTCCTTGGTGATTAAAGTGATATTCGAGAATCTTGCCATGATCTCATCATAAACTCATAGGACACATTAGAAATAATTACCATCACTAAGGCGACATAATCATCTCTTGTAAGAATAAATATTTTGGTAATATATCCCATAAAAGGTTGACTTAAAATAGTAGATTTGTTTACCAGATGTTAACTTTTAGTCAAACATTTGTACTAAAATTAATTACAAGTACTATTTTTATATATACTACCAAACGACTCCTATGTTGAAGAGTGTGAAGTATTATCATTGATTTATAATGTTGCATAAACACCATGTCATCATATAGTGTTTTGAGTAAACACGCAGTACTATATTCGGAGTACCCCAATTGTATCACATCACTAATTTGAACTTCTGGTTGGCTTCAAATTATATACCAAAAATACTGTATTATGTGTTCACTTTAACTTAATCTAAAACAATTGCTACATTTAAGAGTTGCAAATTTAAAGAAATCAATGCAAGTGTCATCTACGATATACACCTTTTCTGTATGTAAGTTGTGACTGTTTGTTTTTGTTCGTGTAGCATATACTCTGTCCTTATAAACATATTTTTTTATTTCTACAAATTAATCCATGCCTCTAGATGAAAAAAAAAAAGACTATGTTTACTTTCTCTTGAACCACTTAGCAATCTTCCATTCATTATTGATTAAATTTTAAATAGATGTCTTTTCAAAGATTATAAGAACCAGTACACTTTCTAAGGATTGGCAATATGCTTGTTCCAAAATTACACAGGTTAAATTCTATCAAAAGGGTCTGGGAGAAACACCAGAGGACTTGAATCCCCTACCATTGGATTATTCCTATTCTTGATTGTTCCTCTGGTTTTAATTAGGGAATAAATATTGAAAGAAAACTAGACTTACTAGTCTAAAAGTATGTCTAAAGGAAAAATTTTGATTTAAAGTGATATCCCTTAACAGGAAAGAAGTTCCACTAACCAAAAGTAAAGTTTTCCCATGAGGATAATTCAACAAGAATAACAGTAAATTTGCCAACAAACTACCACAAGACTCAAATAATATAAATTAAGAGAAGCCATTAAATGTAAAGCCATCTCTGTTCCCAAACAGGTATCAAAAACATTGAAAATTCTTATTTTCAAGTTAATAAATCTTTGTAGATACCTTAAAGCAAAGGCAAAACACACCTTTACTACTCATTCAACCAAACATCTGTTTCTGTTTGCACTTCCAACATTTTAAGCCAAAGATGAGAAGGATTGTGTACGATTACTAATCAACAAGATTAAACAATTCAGATTTAGATGATGCCCGTTGAGACTTTGTTAATCACCATGATTACATTGAGGATTAGTGAGTTCCATTTGACGGAGGCTTGATTACCATTTTCACCAGTGCTGGAGACTTGACAATGCATGAAACCTCATAAGATAAAATTTCACCCTCTTCTATAGTACATATAAACTAATGTCCCCCGATGATTAAGGGCACGGTTGGTGGACTAATTTAAAAGCAGATTTAAAAAGTACTTTGAAAGTGCTGGGAAATTATTGTTAAATAAGCAGTTATGTGTTTGGATAAAGTTCTGAAGTTGCTGGTCAAAAAGTGGAAAGGGAAAAAAATGGAAGAAGAGATGTTAGGGTTATGTTGTAATTTGGAGATTGTATAAAAAATATTAAGGCAAAAAGATAAAAATGTGGTCAACTTAAAACATTATAAGCTAAAAAAAAAAAGCACCTCCTACACCAGCTTTTTAAAATTTTGGCTAAAAATAATTTTTAAACTTAAAATAAGTAGTTTCTAGTATTGACAAACAACTAAATAAGTCAAAAATCAGTTTTTAAGCTGAGCCAAAAAGGCTCTAAATGTGACATCCAAAAAGCTTACAGGAATATCATCAAAAACCTCCTGGGGCACAGATTCAAAAATAATCTCCATCACTAATGATACTCCATCAAGAAAAATCAAGAAAAAAACATTAAGTCTTTACATATGAATATAAAAAAAATGGAAAAGATAGAGAGAAAAATAAACATTAGTGACGACCTTAATTTCAATTTTTTCCAAATTTGGGGAACTTCATATAATGCAAAGAATAAACGAAAGATAAAAAACTCTCCAAGAGTAGTCCTAGATGTGAAAAGGTATTTCAGACAATTAAGAGGTGATGGAAGCCTTGTTGGTATAACTTCAGTTGATCCATTATCGAACTACAAATAAAAAGACAAAATCAGGATGACTCAAAGTAAAAAAAAAAAAAAGTACACATGAAAATGCATTACCATTAAGTAAAATAAAGCAACATTACCACAAAAAGATCTCAGCTGAAACACTCAAGAGCAGGAATAGACGAAAAAATACTGACAAAATCATCTTTATCCTCTAGAAAAAATTCTCTAGGCGCATAAAGAACATTGGAAAGAACAGGAAACATTTCAAGATTATCATGGTATATCGCACGAAAGACAAATAAACCTTATATTAGGAGCATAATACGTCAATGGAGGAAAGATTGTCTATGGTTGTTAGCACCAAATCTCAAGCAATTGGTTATTAGAGATCAAAACATTCAAACGTATTAGAAGAAATGTGACATATTGAATTTAGCTAAATCAGCAACGTATATATCCCTGAAGAACATGTCTTTTAAACGTTAAGTTGTATTTCAACATTCCATGAAATACAAATGCCTCAACTGCTGAACAATAAAAAAAGAGTTGGGCAACCTGTTAGAGGGATAAGTAAATAGAAGTTTAAGGACAAAATGTGGAATGTGATCAGTGTCGGGAAAAAATCAGACAGAGAAACACATTAGGATACACTATTAGACGAATAATAAATTTTTTTTTTTAAGGGTGACCTTCAAATTTATTTTCTTGAAAACTTCTTGAGGAGGAAACTATCCAGAATTTGAAAAATCCAATGGTAGGGGATGTAAGTCCTCGGGTATTTTCCACACTGTTTGATCAACTTCACATGTGGAATTTTACAGCAAATATATTGTCAGTCCTTCGAAAGTTGTACTAACTTTACAACATCTCGAAAAGACCACTACTTAGAATGTCATCGATTAATATTAATGTTTTAAGGTTGTTAAGTCGCTTAGGAGACGGTAAACTAAGACTTTGTTCAGCCAGAGGCATGATACTCTGTAGAAAATAAACAAAGTACGATAGGTAAGGCAAGGTACACGTTACACGAACAAAACAAACAACATGTCATAACTCTAAGATTAAAAGAAAAAGTGCATAATAGGACGCAAAGCCAACCTTTTCATGATTAAAAAATAAAAAAGAAATTATTTGTAGCTGACATTGCATTGATTTCTTTAATTTGCAACTCTTGATGTTGAATAATGTTGCTAGGTAAATCAAGCACATATAAAGTATTTTGTAATAGAATTGAAAAAAAAATTAGACTTTAACTAGTGATGTTATACTTATGGTACTAGAAAATGTATAGTATTGATTTCTACATCAAAAAATACCTCTAGGAATGACATATGTTGTCTGTACATTATAAATGAATAGATAAACTTGACCACTCATGTTACCAAATAAATGGGGTCATTTGGTAGTATATATAAAAATAGTTGGTATGAAATTTAGTACAATGTGACTGTAAATTTAACTCTTGTACAACTAATACGAGTATATAATAAAACTCTTTTGGGAAATAGACCCCAAAACATTGTTCTACAAGTACCATAAAATATTAATTTAGGGAACTACACACTTAATTTCAAATTTTGGTGAAATGGAAACCTAATAAAAAAATACATCCTGTGAAATTTTTTTAATTATGTAAAGCTATTATAAGAACACCAAATCATGAGAAATGTATTACTTGTTAATTCAAATATTCATATCCAAACCCATATTAAAAAACGTAAAACATTAAAGACTTGAATGATAATCAGTTCCTATAAAATAAAAAAAATATGATGATAGTTGAACAAGGTGATATTCATTATTCAAAACTAAGCAATAAGTCATATGCATTTAACCTATGTTTTCTCAAGAAAAATTAATTAGAATTACACAAATTATTTACTTTTTAATAGTATAAATTTTAACAAAAATTACAAATCATAGGAGAAACGGAGAAATAATTAATTTTGTGCTACCATTACACAATGAATTTTAGGTACACCCCATCAGCAGAGGATACTAGGTCTTTTTTGAAAAAAAAATACTTTGTTATATTTTTTTTAATTAGGTTTCTTCAGAGGGGGCTCTATGCATTAAATTAAAATGGACGGCTCATGCACCTTAAGGCTACCAAAAAAATTGAAAGGGCCTAAGTTTAGTAACCATAAAAAACTATCGTAGCTTTTTGTAGACCAACAAAAAAGACAAAGCTTTTACATTCTGTCACAAGGAACTCCTTTTAATAGGCCATCCAACCCTTTAATTTTACCTTCCACATGATGTGTTTAAGACGACAAGACAAAAAAAAATTTGTATAAATATATCTTTAGTGTAATATCATAAAAATAAAACTATTTTTATGAAAAAGAAAGAAATAAATTGAATCTCACATAAAAATAAAAATAATTAAAATTCGTCCTCCAACTTATTTTTAGCTTTAAGACACTATCTAGCTTTAGCCGTCGCTGAGTTTTTTTTTTTAATCAATTAAGTGTACTAACTGTGGAAGGAAGCTTAATGACTGATGGGACACGTCGAATGAACAGGTCCATCGAAGCAGACTGACGAGTTAGAGTTAGACTCGTACTAGGATTAGACTACTAAATCTTAAGTTACGTACAACTAAGCTATTGAATATTATAGGAGTCAACTAGGATAATGTATTTGACTTGTAATACAATACTACTCATGTAATTATTTGTATTGTAGTAGGATTCCTAGTATAACTAGAATAGGACTCTTCTCCTATATAAGGAGATTGTAACTCAACATTATAATAATCAATACATCCTTGATTTCTACATACTTTCGTGAGATTTATAAGTGGTATCTGACCAATAAAGTTTTTCCGCTCTTTAACGTATTAGATAAAAATAAAAAACAACCAAATTATCAAACTGCAATGGCCCATTTTTACCAAATGACTTAGTTTATTCAAGTGATGATATTAATCGAAACCATCACAAAACCACGTTAAGCGACCTGTTTCATTGGACAGACTACTGAGAAATGTGTAACAGGCGAAAGGATGCAGAAGACAATAACATTAATGATGATTGGGAGGATAAGGATATGTTACGAAGGAGTTGAATTTCAGGCACCTTGACAAAAGAAAGCATGTACCTGATTGTAGGCTGCTCAACTTCCAAGGAGATGTGGGAATGCTTGGAAGAAACATATTTTCAAGCAACTAAAGATAAGAAGTTCCAAATAAAGTAACAACTGCAAAGTGTGAGGCTAGGAACACAAACAATTGACGAATACATTAAGAAATTTTAAGGCATATGTGATAATTTTGCAACAATTCACAAGTCTGTAGATGAAGATAGAAAAAATGAATAATTTTGCTAGAGGTCTAGGTCATAAATACAAGACCTTCAGGACTTTCATGCTAGTTTAGACACCATATTCTACTTTTAATCAGTTGTAATGCTCTTTGGGTTTAGATAGAGAGGAGGACAGAAGTGCCTTAACAAAACAAGAACATGCATTCTCTGCAAAAGAGCAGGGAAGAGGAAAAACTCACAAAGAAGAAGAGGAAATAATAAACTTCAATTAAGAGAAAGAGAGGCTTCATCCTTGCAGGACAAAAACATGCTTATTAACAACAAAAAATGGACCAGTCCTCATAACATCCTTCAAGTGAAAGTCGGAAGGGGGACAATTTATGACGAGGTCAAATTTGTGGTAGGAATAACCATAATGCCCTCTAAGTATTTTTACAGTGAAAATGACTCTACAAGCAAAGATGAGCTACCACAAGCATTGCTTGCTATTAATCTACAACACACTACTGATGAAACTTTGTATGTGGACTCAGGAGAAAGTAGCCAAATGACACATAACTCAGGTATCCTAACTGTCTTAAACACTACAATGAACCAAATAAAATAATTGTTGGAAATGGATCAATGTTTGACATTACACGTGTTGGAAAAATATTTGGAGCAGGACTAAAGTTAATGAAAGTTCTGGTAGTCCCTAAGATCAACAAAAAATTACTCTCAGTTAGTAAGATTGCAAAAGGATAATTGTTGTACTCTTGAATTTGATGAAATAAACTTTGTTGTTTAGGACAAGAAGACACGGACACTGCTTGGGACAAAGATCTAAAAGGAATGAGATTTATGCTTTGCGAAGATAAACCATCTCTATGGCCTTTGACGGCCTGCACACGACTAGAACACGTCAAACAGCATGGTGTATAATAGATTAGATTAGGACACCCTAACGTGAAGTATTTAAAAGTCTTGTAGTAGTAATAATATAATTGCATAATATTAGTAGTTAGAAAAAACGGCATACTGTTGTTCTAGGCATTGAGGAGGCGTTTAAACTTCCTTTTTCTTTGAGAATATAATTGAGACAAGCACCCTTATGAAAATCATTTGACTATGGGAACCACTCAGTTGAATCTTCCCAACATATCAAAATATTAGTCATTTTTGGTGATGATCCACAAGATGATATACATGGATTTATCCATTGAAAAATAAGTCTGATTCTTGAGGTCTTATAAAATGGAAAAATATTTTAAAGAGATCAGCTTTTTTCAGTGTGATGAAGGTGTTGACTTTATCCAAATAGACGTCATAAGCATGGGAAGCAGATTGATGGCATTGCGGGGATATATTAATTCCTAACACACCAGAAACAAAATGGAGTAGT
The DNA here is from genome assembly GCA_027704765.1 of Solanum habrochaites. Lineage (NCBI taxonomy): Eukaryota > Viridiplantae > Streptophyta > Magnoliopsida > Solanales > Solanaceae > Solanum > Solanum habrochaites. Next base: position 75,899 of record JAKWJA010001397.1, on the reverse strand, counting down.
TGCACAGAGAAAAAACATAGGCATAGTATGAGAATGGCTTAACTTTACTACTTCACTAACCTACCTCTATGTTTCTACGTGTTGAAAGCTTTCCTCATTGCAGTTAGTTTAGTGTCATCAATAGATTGCCTTCATCAGTCAAAAGCTGGTGACTCAGTTATGTGTTTTTCGTGTAGTTTAAGTTTCTTGGGGGAACAACCTTGATGCAACAACATAAAAGTGTTAGGTGTAGATGTTTTCATATATAAGGTAACATAAGTTCAGTCAAAAAAACAATCCTTGTGTTTCATAGGGTTTGCAACAGCTTACACAAAGGATATAGATGCTAAATACCTTTTAAATAGGGGTTACAGATCCAGACATTGTGGTGTTGATAAAAAAACACAGTACCCCTTAGGTCTCCAAAAGGAAATATTTTTTTCAAAACGAAACATGGATGTCTTAATCGCCTTGGCACTTTGTTGAATCTTTCTCTAATGCAATATACCCGATATTATGAGATTCAGGGAAGTACAGGTCTAGCCCTCCCATTACCAGTGATAATGCTGCTACACCTCATGTAAATCATTGATGATAAAGGGTATAGTGTCTCTCAAGCACAGTATAATGTAGAAAAATATCCAAGGTAGCAACAATAATATAGGAACAAAATAGACTAATGATGTTAGATATTAGTCGGTACAACCCATTTTCCTTATCTGTTCGTATTTATTTCCATCTTACCTGTATAAATGTAAAGTTATTTCACAAGAGCATTACACAGAAAATGTAACAAAACTATTCTCTTATTACGTTATTTAATACTGTATCAGAGCAATAAGGTCGATTTCGACCGTTTTTTCCGTTACTCATCCTCTACAAGGATCTACCGAAGAAAATGCGAAGACCCATCGAAAAACCCATCCGGAAAATCAAACCAGCTATTTCTATGGAACATAGGCAACTGTTTAAAAAGTTCAAAAAACTCAACAAAATTAAACCAACATCGAACCAGGGGACTTCACAAAACAGTTGCGAGTCGCCGGAAAAATTGAACTTCACCAAAACTACACCAAATGGTTGGTTGTAATGTAAACTGATTGCAGCTAGCAATTGGTGGCCGGGGAGGGAAGCGGACTCAATCACATCATCGTCAAACCCCATTCACAAGATGGATCAAGAATACCAGCAATGGTGCTCAAAAAGATTCGTAGGTCATTTCATGGATCATCGAGAATAGCGACGGAGACCTCGTGAATCAATTCTTCGGACTACAAAACTGCCCGGAGAATTATGGAAAAAGGCATCGAAACTCTAACCTCAGTAGCGGCAGAGATGAATTGCAGATCTATGATCTGAACACAAAAGCACCCTTATGGTAACAAGGGATAGACACAATAGAGGTGATTTCGCCAAAATGAATACACTCTGAAGAAAAGAATCGTAGACGAATGCAAAACCCAATGAAAGCGGAAGGAAGACATTCACAACTGTTCAACTCATTTTATACAACGGACAAAGGATGTACCCAGTTTCTGGCTGGTGTAAATGATCACTTGACAAAGAAAAAGCCGGAGACATCCTAAATTTAGATCCCCTTCCAACCATGATAGCGCATATGCCACCATCAGACGCGAAATGTCGTCGTGCGCCATAAGGACCGGCAACTCATCACTGGAATGCGAATTTTTTTTTTTTTTTTTTTTGGGGGGGAGGGTCCCTCAGAGATCGGGAATGGTATGGGGGGGTTGTCTTGTCACTCAACGCCGGTCAGATTCTCATTAGACGGTCAAGATTCATCATTCCGGCGAGAGGATGAGGACAAATTACCTCAAATGTAGCCACTGCGGAGGAAGGAACCAAAACACACTCAAGGAGGAAGGATGCTTTAGCTCATCGGCTACCCGGAATGGTGGGAAGAGACGGAGCAGCGTAAAGGCCGCCACCAAGGTAACAAAGACCGGCTGCAAGGCTAAACGCCGCCATCAGAGAAGGGAACGACCCAGTGAGGCTTCGTCAACCACTGTCACCAACGGCGAAACAGTCGGTGGTAACGGCGGGCCATGACCAGCATTCGATAGGCGAACATGGTCCGAGTGGCCAAAGCTGGGTTACCAAATTTCTGGTGAAACCATGGATAGAGACCAGAGGCGCGACGGGAGAAGAAGAGAAGAGAGAAAAATTATAGAGGAGCCGTCCTATCGAAATGAAAGTGAGGGGGAAAACAAGAGGCCCTAAAACAAAATCAGACCCTTTGCCCTTGTGACTCAATCAGCCCAAAAATTCAGAAGCCCCAATTATACAAAAAAACCCAAGGAAAAACAAGTGTGGGTCTCATGTACAATAAGTCTAATTGGATTTTGACGTGGGGGCCACCGAGCAATAGTCATACGACCATCCGATTTCTCCTCCCAACATAAACTACCCGTACTAAGATTCAAAATGCAAATGGGGAGGTCATTCCAATTACTCCAGCGGGAGATGGGGATATACATCAAAACCATTTAAAAATGTCCTTTTAAGTCCACGTTTAACCAACAACTTTTATATGTTAGTCAATTTAACCAAGGAACTAAACTGTACAATCTAATGACTTCCTCGGATTGTATTGTACAGATGGCTCCGACGGGCCAAGATCATTGGGCGTGGTATTGAACAGAGGAGGTCTATACTATGTAGAACGGGTGGGGACTAACATGGGTAACTCTTGCTTGCTCAAAGGGTCGCGAAATTCAGATCTGGATGTGTGGCACCGACGGCTAGGTCATCCGTCTTTTAAGTATCTTAAACGATGATTTCCTCTTTTAAGACGTTTGATTTTGTGGGATTGTTGTTTAAGCAGGTGTACTTGCAAAAAAGTCATAAACATCTTATTCTCCCAGTTCAACTCATGTTTCTAAGCCATTTACCTTTAATTCATCTGATGTCTTGGTCCTCACTGAATTGCCTTTTAAAATATTCCTATTTTGTTTGGTTTTGGATGATGCCACCCGTTGAGTTGGGTTTATTTTCTAAAAAAAATAAATCTGGAAAGTATATATTTGTTGAAATATTTGCTACCAACATGATCTGTACAACAATTTGCTGCAAACCTCAAATTCTTCGGATCTGGAAACGGAGGAGAATACATAAAAACGTAAATATGAAACAATTGAGTTTCTGATCATGGCCTCATTAACCAGACTACCTGTCCGGATATCCTCAACAAAACGGGATAGCTGAACGAAAAAAAACCGAAACCCTCTTGAGATTAATAGACAGGCCCTTATGTTAGAATCCCATGTCCTGTCCATTTTTGGCCAGAAGCCATTGCCAACAACCACCAATCGTAACAAAAAGACTACCTACCAAACCTGCATACTCAAACTCCTCTTGACATTTTCCTCCATGTGTCCATCCCTTCTTCACTCTCTACCTCCACGGGTGTTCGGATGGTGTTTGTTCTATGTCATCTCCCAAAAAAAATCAGAAATAAAAACTTGAACCACGAGCCATCAAAGGGTTTTATTGGGTATGGAGGCCAATCAAAAAAGGGTTAGATTGGGCTATGATCCCATTCAAAAACAAAATCTACACTCAGTATTGACTGCCGAGTCTTTGAACACTCCTATTACATCCCAGCCTGGTCCTCATGGGGGAGACTACGAATGATGACCTTTGAGCTGGTGAATATATCAGAAATGATGGACCTTGATCCTCAACGCAAGTAACAATCCGCCGACGCAACTATGAAACATCTGTATCAGTCCTTCTCATGCAATACACTCAATGACAACCACTGAGCACCCGGATGTCAACATCAGTTGAGGTAATCTGAATCCTGTACTGTTCCTACTGACTATGTGCGCTATTGATAATGTAAAACAGAGTATGAGCTTCCTACAGAAGCAAGAGAGGGTTCCTCCAAAAGGTATGACCGGAATAGAAGAAACGGTTCCAGATACCCCATAGAAAGAATCAGCAATGAAACTTGTCCAACACAGCTGTTGCGTCACTACCTCCCTATACCTCAACAAAAAACATCCCAGAACTGTGACGAAGCTTTTTGAAGATGAGAAGTGGGACAAGCATGGAAAAATGATATGTGGCCTTGGAAAAGAATCACAACATGGGAAAAATGATCTCCCAAAGGGAAGAGAAGAAGGTGGGATGTAGATGGGTATTCTCCCTTAAGCACAGGGCAGAGCAACCATTGAAAGGTACAAGTCAAGATTGGTGGCCAAGGGTTACACTCAGACTTTTCGCCTGAACGACTATTGAGGAGACTTTTTCCCCAGTAGCCAAGATAGACACAAACGAGTATTGTTTCTCTGTCAGCAGCAAAAAATATTGGCCTGGTATCAGTTTGATGGTTAAAAAGGCTTCCTCCATGGAAGCATTGAAGAAGAAGTCGTATATGGGAACCACACTCCAGCTATTTCATGATGTAACGAAGGAGAAGGATATAAGTTGGAAGAAGCCATGTATGGTTAAAGCAGTCTCCAAGAGCTGGGTTTGGAAGGTCACTAAGGACTATGAGAAATCTGGGACAGACAGAGTAATTCTGATCATACTTTAGTCTAAAAAGGGCAAATCAGAAATCATCCTGTCTGAATAGATAGTAGATGATATGTCAGTCACGGAGAGATGAGGAAGAAATGGTACCTTAAACTGGAAGTTGGTTCAGGCTTTGAGATGAAAGACTCTAGGAAACTTAAGTACTTCTTGGTTATAGAGTCCCTTAAGATCCACGCAAGGGATCTTTTTCACCAACGAAAGTATTTCTCGATTCTTTTAACTGAAAACTGGATTAGGTAGTAACCGGCTGAATCCAACTGTTAGCACAAATCATGGCTTCAGGCCATAGAAGTAAAGGAAAAAGGCGGACGACAAAGAGCAATATCAGAAGATTTGTAGGGAGGAAAAACTCATAACTATCTAGCCCACACAAGACAAGATATGGCATATGCAGTAGGAATAGTGAGTAGATCATGCATCTACCTTCAAAAATAATAACCATGACAGGCAGTAATGAGGATTCTGAAGATCTAAGGGTACAAGCAGACAGCACAGGGACTTACTTCGGAAAAACACAAAAAAAAATGATTAGCCTCGATATAAGCTGCCTACACTGATGCAGATTGGGGCGAGAGAGAGGAGACCGAGATGAAAGGAATCCACTTCTGCATACTTTCACCTGGTAGGAGGGAATCTGTCACTTGGAGAATGCAAGAAAGCAAAAGGTTGTGAGCCCTGTCAGTGCGGAAAGAGCTTGAGTTCAGAGGAATTGTGGAAAGGAATAACCTAAAATTCCTAGGGATAGGAAACTGCTAAATGAACCGTTTTCCCAGAAAACGCCTGCAAGTTCTTTTGCGACACAAAGCAGGCAATAAGTATTTCTGGAAACCTGTACAACATGACAGAACAAACAACAGTTGAGGTTATCGGAAACTTCATCAAAGAAAAGTTAGAAGACCACAGTATCAAACTTCCATTGTTCGATTCAAAAAGATCAACTGGCAAACATCCTAACAAAGGCTGTTAGTAATGAAGCCCTATTCAGACAAGTCTTGCGGCCAAGTTGCGCATTGGAAATCCGAGGCACACTTGAGGGGGGGGAGTGTAGAAAAATATCCATATGTAGCAAAATAATTATAGGAACAAATAGACTAAGTAGGTTAGTAATATATCGGTACAACCATGTCCTATCTGGTTCCATATTTCTTCCATCTTACCTGTATAATGATAAAAGGGTATTGAACAAGAGCAAGACACAGAAAATTAACCAAAAACTATTCTCTTATTTACGTATTTAAACATAGCAGATGTTGAAGACATGGTTTAATTTATGCTCCAGACCATTAACATTTGAAAAATCCAGCAAACAAATTTTGAATAGTCCAGCGCAGTGAGGAACAAGGAGCTCTAAAGGCTCAACCAATTATGCATCATGCAAACAAACCAACTTTAGTTATGTAACAGTTGAACTTCAACTTGACAATGCTACATCTAGTACACTATCTTGGTTAATGTACAGTTGAAATGGTATCTTCCGTACCACAAGGATAATGATCACCAGGAACAAGGCGAGAAGACACTGGTACTGGGTGCTAGAAGCAAAACCATTTTTAAATGTGAGAGAACCAAATTACTACTAAGGAAAAGCTAAAGCACCTTAGTGGCTTGCAGCAACGAGAAGAATTTGTGTTTTAATACTAATAACACAAATAATTTTTGTTCCTAAATCTCCTGTATGAACTTGGTTGGATAAAAATGGGGTATCAATGGACAAAAAAAGTTCATGGGACAATAGATAGGTATAAGTACAGACTTGTTGCTAATGGGATTCTCGCAGCTTGAAGGTCTTCATTTGAAAGAAATATTTAGTTATTGGTTAAAGCTACAACTTTAGGTGGTTCTATCCATTTGTGTCAGTCAAAGGGAAATTAGACAATTTAGAAAGTCAAAAATGTGTTTCTACAGCTTCTTAAAGAGAGGTGTAAATGAGTCAACCCCCTAGTTTGATTGATACTTAGTATCCTCAGCATGTATGTTACTTCTTAAAAAAGAATGGTATGGTCTTTTCTTCTTAAACAAGTAAGGAGTCTTGTTTATTCGGTTAACATGCACTCTTACATCTTTGGTTTTATTTGTAGTACACTGACCCTCCCTATTTACTTTTCAAACTCACAAACGAAATATTTATTTTTTGTTATATGTGGATGATATTTATTATCACAAAGAGTACATCTCATGTTTTAGAGTTGGTTATACTTGGAAAGAACTGTGTTCATGAACATCGTGTCCCTTACATTCTCTTAGGAATTGAGGTACACTATTTCGAAGGTGGAATTCACATAACCAAAGTAAGTATGGTGCTGAGATGTGGCAAAGACAGGATGACTTTGGCAAAGGTTGTAGCCACTCTCCTGTCTAGAAACATGGTTGCATGGAAGTTGCGGGAAGTTTTGTATATGCATCATTTAAAGAATGATAGATGGAGTCTTCAATATTAAACCAGCACAAACTGATATACTCTATGCGTGTAATTAGAAGCCATTATGCAAAGACAAACGTTTTTTGAAACATTTCAGAGGAGTAAAAAGGATACTCAATACATCAAAGTACCTCTACACTTTGGACTAAGAATTATTCACAATACATGAGGTTATATGACTACTCAAATGCTGATTGGGGAGTTTGTAGAAAACTAGGAGATAAAATACAGGTTTTAGTATCGACATAGGTGCATAAAATATTCTTAGACCCGAAGAAAGGAAATAGAGCCTAGTAGGGGCTTTGAGCGAGATGCTTTGAAGCTGATTATTAAGAGCATACTCAATGCGCAGAAAAGAGCGAAAAAGAAGAAAGACTTGCATTTTTTTTATACATCTTATCGACAGTAGAGGGTTGCCTTCGAGATGTATCCCCACGCCACCATTGTATTAATATAATTACTTGTGTTGTACACGACGATTACGCCAGTTATGACATGCTAGAACAAAAACATGTTGAACTTGGACTATCATTTTGTTTGGGAGAGAAAGAGGCAGGGGACAACTTCCTTACTCCAAATTGTATGTATATAAGATCCAAAATAGTTGATATTCCATACCACAGCCTAACAAAATAGGTTTTTCTGGTTTTGACAAGCAAGCTAGGATTTACAATTTCTCTACTCACTAGCTTGAGGGGAAGTTTTGTTTGAAGGTGAAGGAAGCTTGACGACTAATGAATCACGTCGAAGGAAGGAACAAGTCCATTGATGAAGCGGATGACGGTTTAGAGTTCGATCATACTAGGATTAGGACTACTAAATCTTAATTTGTCACGATGAAGAAAACTGAACCCATTGTAGGAGTGATTGGACAGGTATTTCACTTCTAATAATTACTACTCATGTAAGTATTAGTCATTGTAGTGAGGAATCCTCCACATCCTTCTTATCCTCCTCTTTATCTTTTTTGTTCTTGTCTACTCCGAGTATACAGAATAGGACTCTCTCCTATCGTAGAAATTTGTAACCTCAAAACCTTATTATATCAATAATCCTTGATTTCGATAACTACTTTTGTGAGATTCTACCACTAACTCATGTTTAAAATGATAAATTAAAGAAAGGGACCATATTTGAAAATACGGATTAACCTTTTCTTTCCTTCATATCTTTTACTTGTCATTTTCTTTCAACACTCTCTACGCACCTGTTGAAAAGATTTTATACTAAAAAACATTGATGATGTTTTTCCTAACGATTATTTTTGGAATTCGTGGGTTCTAGGACTAAATAGAATCATTCTCTTTCTTTAGTTAGATCCTAACAGATGTATTATATATATCAAAAATATTGTGTACTTTATTTTAAATGCCCATTCTAACACTTTTTCTTATTCAATCTTATAGAGATTGTCTAAATCTGATGTCCTAATAGATATAAATTTGTGTTCTATATCAAGCAAAAAAATTGCTTAAAAAATAGAAGACTTCATGTGAAACAATACGCTTAAAAAAAGAAATAGGGTTTAGAGGAGATTCAAAACCTAGTTTTGTGGGGTTATTCTCGTAGAACAAGGATAGCTTACACTCATTAAGATGGCGCTCTTAGATATCTTCTTCTTTTTTGGCAGAAGATAGATATAGATGTATAGGCTCTCACACATATGAAGGTGGGTTCGGCCTGGAACGAGATAAAGTCACGGCTTGAGTGAAATCATTATTTTCAAGTTCCAGGCTTTGATGCGGCATGTAAACGCCCATATATAACATTTATGTTAATAAAGAAATTAATATATTTACATACAAGGATTTAGGAACGTGCCATATTGAGGCAGAAAACGAAATTCAATGTCCATTGCCCTATCTTACAGCTACTGTAAAATTTTGTGATGGAATCGGTGGAGGTAGTAACCCTAATGGTCAAAAAAAGGACCAAGTTATAGGATTTCACGGAAGATGTTATTATTTTGTGCGCAACATGTGAACCTAATGAAATGGTGAAATCTATTAATTATTAGATAAAGTAAAATTATTGATGATAGTATTTCATATTAGTAATATTTGTAGTGAATGCTAAAAAAATTACTATTTTAGCTAATCTTTTTATTCATAGAAACATGGTAATACTATGACTAGTCACAATTTGGTTTGTAACATAGTGAGTTCGGGCTAATCTTCCATTTGCTCGTTAAATCGCGACTCATCCAAAAAGAGGATAAAACTATTTGGTAATTGTTAATTTGTTTTCTATTTTAAGTGCATTTGTTTCATGATTTTCTTCTATTTAATATTAGGATGGTAGGACGGTTAATTGAGTCAAATTGGATTCTCATTTAGGTCAATCATAGTGGGTCAAGACAAAATAAAGAGGGTCAGATCACCGAACTAAATTTGATTGAATAATCAATATGAGATTGAGCAGAAAACGCGGCGGAAGAAGAGGGAGGGACTACCGCCGGAACCCAAGGGGGTGTCGAAGGGAAGGAGGGAGGGGGGGAAAAAAAGAGTGGAGTACACACTAACGGTATTGATAAAAAATATTGTATGAGAGGGATGTATAAAAAATTTAAACTACTACAAAACCTAACGTTTTCATGGTCAGTCTAAAAATTGTAATTAAACAAGTGAAATTGAAAGCCGGTAAACAATCAAAGACATTATACCTAAGGGGAATTAAATTTAGGATATAAACTTACCCCCCCAAAAAATCTTGAAATATATCATATATAAATTTGTTTGTCAAGAAAATTCAAACTTGGACAAACCTTTGCTCCTTGTAGATTCAGATTCGCCTCTTACATTAAAAAATAGTTAAATAAAATGTACCATTTTGTGGCTATTAATATTGAAGTGAAAGAAGTAAGAATGAGAAGAAAGAAGAAATATGATATCTGCTGCATTTCTGTTATCTTCTAATACAAATAAAAAATGCGATTTCCTATAATTAAAAAAAATGTCATACACATCAGTAAATTGAATTTGAACGGCCTACATAATAAAATTTAAATATTTTGAGAATTTTAAAAATTTCACATGCAAAACAAAATAGTTGATTAAGGCGGACAGATCAAAGGAAAGAGTAAATTTTCAGTGTACTAATTAGTCATCGTGCCCAATTCTCCTTACAATAATATTCACAAGAATGGTTTCTACTTCTTTTCCCGTAATTTATTTGACTATTACTTCTTGTTTTTTTTAGGTTTTGGTTTTTTTCGAAAAGAAAGTCTTTTCATAGTCATATATTAATGGTTCCCTTGTTATATAGTAATTCCTTCTCCAATCATTTTGATCTCAATTTATCCGAAAATTATTCTTTTGTTATTTGTGAAAATGTAGTAATTAAAGTTTGTAAACCTTCAGAAAAAATTCTTAAAGTCCAAATTAAGGAAATATATCATTTTTATTTATGATTTTTTAAAATGAGAAAAACAAATAACTAATATAAATAAAAGAAAAAAGACATATATTCACTCTAAAATTAAATTAAAATAATTTAGTAATCAAATTAATTGTATGATTTATATAATGATTCTCCAAATAAATTCAACCCAAATTAATATGCTTCTTCAACGTTTCTTCTTCACAGCGCGGACAATCATGTTCGACATAAAAAATACTTCTCGATCTTAACTGGACTAGCCTCTAACAGGGGAAGAAATTCCTACTAGCCCAAACGTAAGATCCACCTCCACTCAGCTGTCCACAGACTCTCACCACCCTTTCTCCCCCCTTACCACGCCGAACCTTCCCAACCACACATCACATACCTTTGACACCAACCAAAATACTCTCACAACCCAAGTCTCAAATGTCATACAGTCATTTACGATTCACCTAGCCTCATGACCGCGTTAAAAAAACATTTACGCTTAACCAACTAGTCACGTAGCTTAAAAAATTCGACAATTTCTATTGTTTATCAAGCAGTAAAATCTTTCGGCGGTTCTCCAAGTACCTGAAAAAAAGGCACAAAACAGCTCGTTCGCTACGTCAAGCCCCCACCAGCAACAACAACCCCCACCCCCCTCCCCCGCGCTTCTTCCTTCTTCTAACCCCCCCCACACCCCCCCACTGCTACCCCCCCCCGCGCTATCCGTCTTCCAGTTCCGCCCCCCACCCGGAGAGTAACACCCCTTCAACACATCCCCCTCCTCCTCTCAAACCCCGACAGACCTCCCCCCAACATGCTCCCCAGAGCCGGCCCAGACTGTGAACCCCACCCCCCCTCCTGTTACTAAATCAAAACTCCCCAAGGATATACAAACCTTACCACCCCCGCTTTGACGACCCAGATTACCATTCTACCCTACCGCTCACCCCGCCCCACAATCTCTACGACCGCAGCACCGAGCCCAGCCTCCTCCCTTCTCTTTCGCTGACGGCACCCCCCCCCCCTCCCCCCCGCCTGACCCAACCCCCCCCACCCCAAACCCCCATATCCCTCCCGCAAAAGACGCCACCAGCCTACCACCAAGAACCCCCCACCCAATCGCTACCCCCCCACCCTACCCCTCCACTATCCCCGAACGATACGCACCATGGCTCAAGTAATCATCCCCCTGCTTGTCCACGCTTACTGCGCGTGTTCGCGCCCGTTCTTCCATTCGTTATTTTTGTGAGTCCCACTCCTCCCCTTAAAAACCTCCCCCACCCCCAGACGTCTCGAGGCTCTCCCAATAGGCCCCAACCCCGCGGTTCCACTTACCTCGTGGTTTACTGATTAGACCAGGGCCCCTTTACCCTTCTTTTCATCTTATTCATCTCAATCGATTTTTGTCTCCCCCGCCCCTTGCTGTTTAGGGTTCGATGAGCTTGTATAACTGATATTATGGAAAAAGATGAAGATCGAATAATAATTGAATGAGTATATGTCGACTGTTATAGGAAAAAAAAAGAATGATTATGAACAACGCCCCCACCCCCCCCCCCTTTTCCTTTTTTTTTTCATTTTGCTTTGTATTAGTAATAATTTTCAGGGATGTGGATTCTAACAGTGTAGCTTGTAAGAATAATATTGTGAGTGAAATTCAATTTCAGCTTATTAATGTAATTTGATCATAATTTCATTGAAAAATGTTTGTTTGACAAGGAATAAAATGCTTGTTTTTGAAAGGAATTGTTTTTTTCATTTCAAAAAAGGGCGTATTTGTTTATCCTAACCATTAACACAGGGAATTGCATGAACAACTGAACCCCCCCCCCCCCACCCAACGTTTTGACTCTCATAAAATAACTAGTTTAAATAGACTATATGATCCTCACTATCATTTACGCTCAAATCATCATGATATATATAAAATAAAAAAAACAATGCACAATGACCATGAGGACAACAATGTGAATATATATATTAAAACAGATCAATAACAACAAAAGCAGATGCATAGAATAGATCAATTCTAAAAGAACAGACATTGAATGAAATAGATATAATCAAAAACAGACATCAGGATTACTTTATGTCAAACATAGTGATGGTGCTTTCCAGTGGCAAATGCAAATAACATGGAATGTTTGTACCATATGCTTTTCTAATCTACCCTATACACAACTTCTGCTTTAGATGTTGTACGCTTGAAATTTTGTTACATTAGCGGGAGTACTTTTAAAAGTTCTTATATTATGTTTCACAGGGCTTGGTTATCATTCATGACCACTGTTTGAGACTCGGCAAAAAACTTGATAATAAGCTCGCATTTCAGTGCTACTCCTGTTACATATAAATATTTTGTCCTCAGGGTTTAAAATGTCAGATCTGAGAAAGAAGAACCTCTTTTCAGGGAATATCATAACAGGCATCTGCGTGCATGATCAAAATAGTTCTCTAAGAACGATTAAGAAAAAACCATAAGACTTATTTTTTAAAATTAAACGGAGCCTAAGGAAAGTCAAGAATATCGAAATGAGAGGAAAGTAAACATAATAACAATCTCGATTTCAATATCTTCTAAATTGTGAGAGATTCTTATAAGCAAAGAGCAAACAAAAGATCAAAGGAGTAACTCCGAATTAATGAAAGATATTGTGAAGGTGTTTAAGACAGAAAGATGAAAAGGCATAAGAGAGATGGTCCAAGATACCACGTTCTATGAAGAGAGAAAAAGTCAAAAATCAGTGAATTGAACAAGTTTGAAAATTCAAGTTAATGGAAGCTATTTACCTGAACATACATCTGATTCCAGCACAGATTCTTGAGAGAGGAATAGACTCAAAAAATCATGTCAATATATGTTCACTCTCCCGAAAATTTTTGTAGGCCATATGAAAACTTTGGAAAGAAGAGGAAACATTTTTAAATGAAAAAAAAACCATTTTATTGCCAGTGAAGATAAATGACCTCCCTCAAGCTTGGGAGCAATTAATTTTCTTAATTGGTGTTTTGTAATAGCATCGTGTTGCAGCAACAAAGAGCAGCAACATGTAATGTGAGAGAGATATACTTCAGGAATCAAGAAGAGAATTGTGACGCAATTAGTTCTAATCTACTTAACTAATCAAATCCCTTTTTTTATACTTCTTTTTAAAGAACGGATGAGGACATATTTGATAGTAGTTGAAGAAGAAACACATACCTCAATTATTGACATGTAAAAATATGCAGAAGGCCAATTCAATATGACTTACTCTAAACGGAGAGGGTTTTAAGGACAAGATGTTGAACCCAGGCATTCCTAGAGCAGGAAATATATCAATATATCAAAACCTCTATTGTTTCCAAAGGTGTTTGATTCAAAATTTCAGCTTATGTGGACGTCTATGACAAATTAGATTCCATATGTGATAAGCTGCTTTGTCCGCACAAATTATTTGGTAAAAAGAAACGAGCCTGTAGATCTTATGGAATGTATATGAAATGAAAGGGAAAGGTTCTAACGTAATCAGGAGGGTGCGGTATTAAAGGTTGTTTTTTTTCCCGTTTTGGAAGCAAACATCAAATGACTACTAACAACAAGAATCTGCCAGGAAATAAACAAGAACACAATATGTAAGGAACTACACGACAACTGGTTTTCCGGTAGAGTACACACTAGCAAATGTTACTTGTGTACTGAACAAAAGAGATTGTTTCCCACAAAAAAGACCAACAGCCAAGGATATCAAATCCAAGTTAAAATAATTGGGTTGTTTAGTTATCCAAAACCTAGGAAAGTTATATTCATTTATTTCAACCTAGTGGTGAAAATACTAATTCCGCCACTTACTGCAACACATCCCATGATACCTACTACCACCTACCAACAACACCATGTCATCGGGAAAAAAAAAAACATTACCCCATCAAGGTTTAAGCAAACCCCCTAGTTCAATTTCACACAATTAAAGCATACCCAAAAAATAAAAAATGAAACCTTGATATCAAATATTCATACAACAAAGAACCTAAACGTAGAGAGTTTGTTTTAACAATGAAGTGGAAAACAATAAATCGTTTAGACTGACAACAGAGAAGAAGAAGAACCTAAGAATCACCTCTGCTTCTATTGTCTTCTAAAATTAATGGACGTGCGGGAATAGAAAAACTGAAGAGGGACACGCTTCTTGTTGAAATATTTTTTTTGCTATTAGGAGAAATAGTTACAATTATTAAGGTTTTTATAGTTTCGATTTAGGAGTTAACAATTTTTATTTGTAATATGAATTGTGAAAGTATTTATAGTCATTGTAAATTTTATTATTTCAAAAAATTTGAAAATGTACATTTGATCCTCTTTTTCAATCACTCGTGTATATTATGAAAAAAAATATAAAATAAATGAAAGAAATACACTAAAGTCGAAACTAAAAAAATCCAACTTTTATGTTTGATTTAGTTTTTAGAACTAATATATGAAATGTTGTGTTTTCAATATGTTGAATCTTTTATCACTTTTTGTCATAAAATTTGAACCAAACTTTTCATATGTTTTTTTAAATCAACGTTTGTTTGTTTTGTAATTATAAAAAATTCAATAAAAAAAATCAAAAGAATAGAATAAAGTCGAAAATAAACTGACAAAAAAAATTCAACTTTACTATGATCTTTTTGATTAGTTTTTTAGAACTAATAAATGAACATATTTATTTTTTATTCATGTGAATTTTATCGTTTTTCAAAAATTTTTTTTTTTCTTAAAAAAAAGTACATTTGATAAAATGGGGAAATAAAACGACGGGAAGTTAGTGGTAATAAAAAATAAGTAACAAGAACTAGAATAAAGTAGAAAATGAAAAAAAGTCAAAAAATTGATATGATTTGATTTTTCTTGTTTTAACGTGTTTAGAACTAACAAAAATGACTTTATATAGTAGTTTAGGTTTTTTCTAATTAAAAAATTAAAATCAAAATGGAACTTTGTGCCCTATCTGAAATAAACAAAAACTAAAGTTTAGTTCGTTATTTAAAATTAAGTAAATTCTTAACTCTAAAACTTCTTTGTTCATTTGTCTTAATGATTTTCTAAGAGTATAATAATATTAAACTCCCAGTAAATATACATTTTCTTGTTTTTAAAATATTTGTATATCATTACAGCATCTACATGTTAAGTATTGTTAATTATATCTTATTTATTGATGCATCACACATATTTTTAAAAATAGAGGAATATAGTAGTTAGTAGAGAAAAAAGTAAGGAAAAAGATGATTAAGACACATTTAAGTTTTTTAATTTTGCTTTTACATTTGCCAAGTTATATGTAAATCATCATGTGTTTTCATTTTTTCTACATGAATTAGCTTCAGTGACAGTTCCAACTTCCACTAGCCATGTCTATTCAGAGATGAATCAAATATCAATAACAAAGAATGTATGCAGCACAAATCTTGGTAGTTCTGCAAACACACAACATAATTTCAAATACAACCAAAGTCTCTTTTTCTTAAATAAAATAAAAGCATGAAAATGTAAAAAACCGGTCTTTGTTCCCAAACGAAAGTATTCAAAACATTCATCACAGGTTCACAGTTTATATGTTTCCAAGCAGATAAAATCTTTATACGACTTAATGCAAGGCAACAAAACACAGCCTTGCTACTCCACAACAAAAGTCTCTTCGCGTTTAATTCCAAATATTTTAGGCAAAAGATTAAGAAGGATTGTGGATAACGAATACTAATCAACAAGATTACACAAACATCACTTTAGATGATGCCCTTTGAAAAAATTTGTTATCTCCGCGAGTACGTTGGAGATTGTTTAGTTCCATATTTTGACGAGCGTGTTACTATTTCACAAGTCGCTGAGAAGGTTGCCAATAAAAATTTCGAAAAAAAAAAAAAAAAAAAAAAAAAAAAACCCTATTTGAAAATTCATCGTGCTTATGGGGACTAGGCTTCTGACGAAATCTTCCTATCATTGAACCAATACCCTTATGTATTTTGATGATCCCCTCGCCATCACTAAGTCATATTACATGGATTTCATCCATTGAAACACCAGCACCACCGGGGGAAGAGAGGGCATAAACCCCTGTAGGGGGTGCGAAAAAGAATGGTGCGAAAGAGAGGAAGATGGGGGGAGGTGGGATGAAGGGGGGGAAGGGAGCCAAAGAGACGGCAGGAGCAGAGGGGGGCGGGAGCAGGCAAGGGGGAAAGAGGGCATGGTCCGAACACACCGAAAGCAAAACAGGAAGTTGCACATAGGACAACGTAGGCTATTGTGGAGATGACTTAACTCTACTAATTCATGGGCTAAACTACTTTGTTTCTATTGGTTGAAGATTTCCTAGTGCAATAGTTCTATATTAATAGATTGCCTTTAGATCCTTCAAGATGGTGATCCGTTTATTAGGGTTCATGGGGAACACATGATTACCACAGCTAGAAAAAGTAGTTTGGTGTGGAGAGGTGGTTGAAAGTATTTAGGGGGAAACAAGAAGACAGAACAAAGACCGATCCTTTGTATGTTCATACGGTCGACAACAACTTAACAAAGGTTAAATATGTTATCTCCCTCTAAAAGGAGGGTTTTACATATCAAACATGTTGTGATTGAGAAAACACTTACCCTATGTGTCTTACTCAATCTCACTAACATTGATGTCTCACCTCACCGTGAGTAATTTGGGTTTTAAGCTTTAGTATAAACCAAAAGGACACTTGATAATATTGAGTCAAGGGAAAAATACATGTTATACCCATACGCCTTACTCAGTGAAATGTTGGTTGGTCACCTCATATTCCCATTGATGTTGATGATGATGAGCTTATTATTACAAATAGTAAGGACGATAAGTAAGTAACTGTAAGCCCAGCATAGTCTCAGTTTGAGAGGAAGGAGGACCCGGGGAGGAGGGGAAACTGGTTGAAGTTGAATCCATGACCCTTTAGCATCGACAAACTCCAAGACATGCACAATTTAGGGGAATCTGCCAGACAAGCAGTGAGGAGAGAACAAGTTGACCTCTTACAGGTACAGGCAGATCATCATTCAACAACCATTTTAGTTGATCTTATATGATCAGTTGACCAACAACTGACAATGCTACACTCTAGTCCACTTCTTGGTTGAATTTTTGGCAAGGGGACGCTTTTCTTCGTGGTTTCTTGTTTTGGGGGTACTTCCGAACCAGACGAAAAGAAACAGGAACAGGGCGAAGGGAAGGAACGACACTTTTACTTGTGCTTCACCTTCAAAAGGAAAGAAATTGTGACGGTGGAGGGGAAGACACCAAATACTACCAAAGGAATACTAAAATACCTGAGTGGCTTGCAATCGATTGCAAAAGAAGAACAAATTGTGATGTTTTAACATGAAAACAAAGACATAGATTTTGTGCCCTTAATCTCCTGGCAAGGAACTGATGGTTTTATAAAAATGGGTGTTTTGTGGTTTTAATTTTTAAGACAAAATTAAAAGCTTAGATGGGACAATAGATAGATTCAAGGCCTGACTTGTGGCAATGGGATTTTCATTTGAAGGGTGTTATTTTGAAGAAATAGAAAGAGAAGAAAGAACAGAAAATATTTAGTCTTCTGGGAAGGTACAATTATTAGGGTGGGGTGTTCTATTTTTTTCATATCAATCGTTAACATGTCAAAAGAGGGAAAATTAGAATTAGCACAAAACTCGAAGTATAAAAAGTGTTTCTCTAGGCTCTTACAAGAGAAGGTGTGACATGAGTCAACCTTCCTGGGTTTTATCTGAGCCATAGTTACTCAGCAGTATGTCTATTAAAAAGGCATTGTATGGTCTTTAAACAACCCTCAAAAAATGCCTGTTGGTTTGATAGATTTTAGCATGCATTAATTACACTTTGTGTCATTTGTAGTAAGACTGACCATTCCAAACTCACAAGGAAAATATTCTATGGTAATGTGGATGATAATATTTCATGAGAAGTAGTAATATATCTAATGTCCGGAGTTGGTTATACATATTGTGAAAGACGTTTGCTATTTGCTATGAAAGATCTTCGCCCCGTTACTTCTTCCTTGTGTTTGAGGGGGAGAAACTATTCGTTGGTGAATTCACTTTAAATCAAAGAAAGTATGTTCCTGAGCTGTTGGGCAAGACAGAGATAGAGATGATTGGCAAGGAGTAGACACCCTTTGGATGGGGAAAAAACATGGGTTGCATGTGATGAAATGAAAATTGTGCGGAAAGGAAGTCTTGTATATGAATCATTTACAAAAATGATCGTAAGAGACTTCAAATTTGACCCATCACAGACTCTGATATCACTCTGCTGTGATTTTAGCAAGCTATTTATGCAAAAAAAACACGAGGAAACATCTTTTACATTGTGTAAAAATGATAAGCACTACATCAAAGGCAACTCTACACGGTTGCACTTAGAATTATTTCACAATCACCATGGAGGTGTGTATGGGCCTAATCAACTTGTGATGGGAGGTTGTATCACAACTAGGAGATCAAAACTACTGGTTATAGTTTCTACTAGATGCAAAAATTGTATTTTTTAGAACTCCAAGGAAATAGACGACAGTAGCTCGATCGAGCGCTGGAATGCGAGCCTGAGGTTTATATATAGAGCAACTAGCCTCACTGTCGTAGAAATAACTTGGATTTGATCTTCTTCATGACATTTGTGGTATCCTCGATCAGTTCTTACGTGGGATTTGATAATAAGAGTAGGTTGTACATGACAAATTAATCTAATATTTCATGAGAGTACTAACACATGTTGATTGGACTCATAATTTTTTCATGAGAAAAGGGCTCCCAGGCTGGGGCGAGATTTCTTACTCAATTTAGTGAAAAAAAGTGCATACTAAGTAGATGCAGACTAGCTGAATTCATACCAAAGCCTTAACAAAAAAGGTTTTTTCTTGGTTTTTTGAAGCAAGTAGGGAGATACAAGTCATAAAACTATAGCATTGATGGGGTACAATGTGTTGAAGGTAATCTTGATGACTGATGGAACACGTCGAAAAGTGAACAACTCAATCGAAGTAGATTGATGAGTTAAGGTGGATTCAAGAAGAGAGTGAGAAGAATCAAATCAGAAGTTAGAGGATACGTTTAACGGGGTTATAATGAAAAAATTATAGGAGGTTACTAGGTAAATGATATTTGAATTGTAAGTAAATTACTACTCATGTAATCATTTTATTGTAGTAGGACTCTAGTAAACTAGAATAGATCTTTCCTATGTAAGGACGTGTTAGATCAACATTTATAATTATCGATACATGCCTTGATTTCTCCACTACAACTAATGTTAAAATGTTCAATAAGGAATGCATATGGTGAAAATGATGAGATGTGTTCCTTCGTATTTTTTATTTGGTCCTTTTCTGTCAACAACTCATTAAACCACTAAAAAAAAAGGGGGGAAGACGGAAAAAAAGCCACGAGGTGCGGCCCGAGAGTGCTTGTGGAAGTTGGGTTGTTACGAGTACTATATGTAAGGAATTCATTTTTTTTTTGTTTTAGTTAGATTCTTAAATGATTGTTAAGTCTATCGAAGTGGTAGTTTAGATTAAATGCTCATTCTGACACATTTTTCTTTCTTCAATCTTAATATGCGGTTCTTGTCTAAAATCTTAGTTCATAATAAAAAATTAAATTTGTGTCTATAAAAAATAAAAATGAACTTAGAATTTTAGACTTTTAAAAGAAATAAGGGCTTTTTTAGCGGAGATTCACACTAAGTGGGTGATTCTTAGCACAAGGAGAGCTCTATATCATTAAGGTACTCCTTAACGACGGCGCTGTTGTGTTTGTTAATATTTTTTTTTGTCAGAACAGATATACTATATATGAACCCATACATATATGACTGTGAGCTTCGACTCTCATAATAAGATAAAGTTAGTTCAAGAGTGAAATCATAGTCAAGTTTCCAGGCTCTAGATAAATTCATGTAAAATTTAAAACAATTTATGCGAATACAAGAAATTAGTATTATATACATACCACGATTTTGAAAAGAGCGTATTTGAGGTGGTAGGAGAAAGAAAGGAGAAGGAAACAAAATAAAGTCCCTGTTTGCAATCTTAGCTACTGTATTTTCGTTTAATTGAATCGAGGGGAGGGGGAGCGGTAGTAACCCTAATGAACAAAAAGGACCCAATTTCTAGGATTCTGCGGGGAAAAAAATTGTTATTGTTTGTCGCAAATGTAATCTATTGAAAGAGGAATCTATTGAATTAGTTAAAATAAAATAAAACATATACGTACAACTAGTTTATGATATGTAAGTTCATCTTAGTAATGTTAGTAGGGAATGCTAAAATATATTCTTATTTATGCTAATCGTTTATTCATAGGAAAAATGGGAAATACACATGGCTATCTAACAATTTGGTTGTAACATTAGATATTTCTAGGCTAATATTTATTTGCTTTTATAAATAGTGATCATCAAAAAAAGATTAACTAATTTGTCAGTTTTATAATTAGGTTTCTGTTTGTTAAGTGCATTCTGTTTCATTGATTGTCTTTTATTTGATCTTAGGCATTGTAGGGTACGTGTAATGAGAAATTGGATTTTAATTTTAGGTCCCAATCCATAATGGGTCAAGACAAACAAACTGGTCAATTACCAATCCAAATTGAATTTGATTCGATCAATATAAATAGATCCAAAACGGGGCAGATAATAAGTCCAAGAACCCAAAACTTCTCAAACCTCAATTATCGCTAAGGTTTAATTATTTTATTCGGTCTTAAAAATGTTTTAGTACCAGCAGCCGGAGGGAGGAAAAGGTGTTTGAGGATAGATGTAGAAAAAGGGCAGTACCACGACAAAACCGCGAACGTGGGGGTACGGTCTCTAAAAATGGTAATTACCACAAGTGTGAAATTTCAACACCGGACAAGGGGACAAAAACCAGGGATGGGGAGAAGGGGAAAAGGGAAAGGACGAGCCGAGAAAAGGGCAATAACGAAAGAGCAATAATAAAATTAAGATAGCGACACATTGAGAATAAGGATTATTGGAGAGGGGGAGAGGTGGAGGTGAAGAAAGAGCAAAGGGAAGGCACACGACAGAAAAGGGACGAGGCGACCAACAGGGCACACGGGAGCGGCCTAGATTGTTACTTGTGGGCGTGGCATTGTAGGTTAGATCTCGAATTAAAATCGGTATCCCCAAATCAATGCTATACTCCGATAAATCAACTGCATCTCTCGTAGGATCCAAAAATTAGGACTCTCGTTCATCAAATCCTCACAATCAACAAGTTGCTGTGTAAATGTAATTGTGGACTGCAGTTTCGACCCCGATTATCTTCTTATATTACCCTTGCCCTATTATTTCTTGAATGTTTTATATATTTTACTGTTCATGACATGGAATCTAGACCCTTTGGAAGACGGACCGTTCATGAAAAAAACCTCTCAAAGGTCGCAGACAAGCAACATTACATATTCTACTTCATCAAGGGGTTAATGTAGAGGGAAAATTTTGAAAATTTTGATTTATTATTTCATGTTAACATTTTTAAATTAACATCATATGTGCGTTGTCACATATTATCAAACCATCTAATATAGAGATGACAAATGAAAAAACAGTGATTTAATTGCAGTACACGGGAGTCTTGCCCCCAAAACGGCCACCAATATAAAAGTTTTCGAAATGAAAGGGACAGAAGAAAACACTAGGGAGGAACATTCTACACTAGTAAAGCCTACATCTACGGTAGTAATAATGTGTAGAAACCTCGAAAGCATGAGGATCTACCAAGTAGGATGAAATCTCCAGTCTTATAGCGGCCCAACGTCAACATTGTAAGATCTAGCGTCAACCTGGGCCTGCACCTAACTAAAATATAGAGTTGTATGGGATTAGTACACAATTGTACTAAGTATGGTAATAGCAAGCACACACCAAAGACATGCATGAGTATAGAATATCTTCTTCCTAAACAACATGATTTGGAAAGTCAAGTCAGTGGATGTGCCAATTGGGATTAGGAAAGTTAGTGAGTTTTCCAAATTTGGATTAGGGAAAGTGAGAGGGTCTTTCCAAATTGGGATTAGGAAAAGTCATGCAATGAGAGTAACATTCATCATCATACTATAAGGTTGCATAACAACACATAACATATTGCAATAGCACATAACATATGCATATAGCACATAACATTTTTCATATCATTCGTGCATATGCATTGAGGACCTTTAGAATCATGCGGACTGGACATCAAGACTTCCCAAAATGAGGGCTCAAATTTATGTGACATCAACTAAGGAGACTTTTTAGACAAACACAGAGTTGCTTTCAATCATTTTTAAATACGGTTTCATTCTTTCTTTCATACGTGAGTTGTAAACAACCAGCTATACATAGGATGTAGTTTAAGGCTTTCATCAGGTGCGTTGTCTGAAATGATAAAGAGAATGACACCTAGTTGTCCATTACTTAAGTCTATGCTCACCCTCTTGATATCTTATCCTAACAGCTTTCGATATTCATTTATTATGGTGATCTTTGAGGGGACCTCATTTATTTATTGGAAACTTTAACTTTAATTGATGTGTAGACCAGTGTGAGGCATTCATGAAATCCAGTGTCTACCCACACCAGAAGAGGAAGCGGTGCGATCACCGGCCAAAGTGACCCAAAACATCTAGCGTAATAGGAATTGAACCCCACCATTATCCCTATATTGGCAGTATCGGTACAAAGATTAGGGAGATATTAAGGAGGCCATACCCGGTATGCGAAACAGTCTCATCTCATGAGAGTTAAGGTGAAACTCCACCCTTCTTGTGAAAGAGGCTTATCACCGCTTATAGCTATGTCTATCGGGGCTCAGAGTATATAAGTTCCATGACATTCAATCATACATCATGGGAAGCTGGCTTCTGGTATGAGGAACATAAATACCAATAGAGGGATTTCTCATCTCATCATTAGTATTAAGTGTATATTGATTCTCAAATATCATATAGTTTCATAGAGATTGTCTCTTCATTAACTTTACACTCTCATAGGTGAGATACGTTTTTGTAAATTTACTTAAGCGCCATTTGAATTGCTCTCATCTTTAGAAGATTGCCTTCATCATGAAGTTTGCCACCACCATTCATTAACATTAGCACATTGGTCTTTCATACATGACTCACCCCTTTTATTGGACTGTTATTTCATAATATTGCCAGCACTTGGCCATTTGTTTGTTTTAATCAAACTCTTACTGAAAACCCCCCTTTTAGCGGGTGGTTTCATCTTGCATTGTCATTTATCATGTTACTCGTTCCTTCATCATTCATTGTTCAGTCTCATTTCATTTTCATATCAATCGTGTAATTCACTTATTTTAAAGGTATGCTAGACTTATGGGTCTATACATACAAGCCATGAGGCTTCATACATAGTTCGTTTAAGTGATTCATACTTCCAAAGATTATGTAGTACAATACTTATGCATCTTGTATTATGCTAGGATCTGGAATTCGATCTAAGCAATATTATCTTGAATAATTAATTCACATATGACTTTGTATCAATACAGGATTTGGACAAGGGAACCTGGTTTCAAATTTCTTGGACAACATTTACATTTTATTATTCATTTGATTTGATCCATGATGCTTGGGGATCAAAGATTGAGCCCCAACGCCTTAATTTTATTTTTTCCCTAAAATTTTTATCTTCATTTTTACACTCATGGCACTGAGAGGATGTGGGATCGACCCCAACAAACCTATCTACTTTAGTTCCAAGTTGTTAAATGCGCTTCCTTTTGCCGAGGGGGTGTGCGTTCGAACCTACCACCCCCACTTTTAATTTCTTTTTTAATTTCCCTTGGTTCTGCCTATAGTCATGGGTTCGATTCCCACGCGCCTCACCCCTTCGTTTTCTTTTAGTTTTTAAGTGAATGAGAACGGTGGTGTTCAAAATCCCACACGCTATTCGATTTTTTC
The DNA here is from genome assembly GCA_027704765.1 of Solanum habrochaites. Lineage (NCBI taxonomy): Eukaryota > Viridiplantae > Streptophyta > Magnoliopsida > Solanales > Solanaceae > Solanum > Solanum habrochaites. The sequence continues at coordinate 51,624 of JAKWJA010001397.1, read as the reverse complement.
AAAAATTCATTTTACAGCCAAGGTCATCGCGGGTTCGATCCCAACATGTCACATTCCCTTTTCTCATTTTATTTCAGGGAATTTTACATGGGGAGTCATGGGTTCAATCCCAGTGATCTAACATATTATATTTCCATTTCATAGCATGAAAATCCCATTAGTTTGGCCCAAAACTCCATAACAAGATGTGGAAATTTTTTGCAGCCCTATTTCTCAACGTATTTAACATTAAATGTTTAGAAGTTTTAAGTAGTTTTTAGTGTGTTCTTAGGTGCATTTTAAGATTTCATGGATAAGATTGCACTAAAATCAGAATCTTGATACTTATATGAACATACGATTTAAATAAACATGTGTAAATGAAATACAAGAACTAACATCACATTTTAGAGGACTTTAAAACCAGAGGCCAATAATCATGGTTCACATTGCACCACACAGTATACAAGTTAAGACACCATAGGTGATCTTATACGATTTCAAACACACCATACATGAACATATTCATCACGAAAACCAAACACAAGCCCTAACATCTACCCAACAAAAACATATCTAACCTATGAATCATTAGGAGCTAGTGAAAGGAAATGACCGGGGAAAAACCTAGTTTTCGAATGGAATATACTGAACTTAGGGGTATCTTGGGAAAAAAGACCAAGAGAGAAGAGAAACCCATACTTTTTGCCTTCAAACCTGGACGTTGATGCCCGAATATTTCTCAAACTACTTCAACACAGAAAGTTCAACACCCCAATCGAGGGGAAAACATCTCTTTGCTACGTTATTGATTAACGTTTGTTTTTATTATACTTCGTGTGAGTTCTTAAGGGTGAAGAACAATGGAAATTTTCTGTTCGTGAATGTTATTTGGAAGAGAAAAAACTGAATGGGAAGAGAGAATATCGGAATGTGAGGGATAGACGTAAGGAAAGTGCGAGTTTTATTAGGTTAGAAAAAGGGCTAGAAGTCTAGTTTACGATTAGTCAAATAGAGTTTTATTTAATGATAAAAAAAATCTGATTTTTTTTATTTTAATTAGCTAAATAATAATAACAATTAATTAATACATTAATTTACCAACGTAATCAAAACAAATTTCAAATATTGCTGCGACCTAGGTTCGAACCCGAGGAAACAAGACTTCACTCTAAGAGCCAATTTCGCTCTCCCCAAAATACCCTTCAGCTTATAGTTAATAATTAATTAATATTTAGGGTATTATGAGACCATCCTTAGCCTTGAAAAAGACCATTACCCCTAGACTCAAAACTTAATATTTGTCCCTTTGTTAAGTCCGGTGTAAAGATCATTCGGGCTAAATCTTCATATTAGGAGCCCTACATGGCTGGACCCAACCTTTCTAGGTCAAAACACTCCCCAAGTTAGTTTTTGGCTTTCGTAAGGGTGCATAGGTCTGATTCTACGTCACAATCCGTGTGACAGGTCTCTAATCGTAGGCATTTAGAGCCATGTAGTATTATTTTAGCATACACATTTTTAGGGTTGTGTACATTTACGTTTTTAGCGATTATTAGGTGTTTTAAAGTTGGAGTTTGTATTCAATAGTGTATGTAGAATCGGATACTCTCATGAGGGTCACAAGGGCACACATATCCCGATAATTCTTTTTTGGGCATGCTCATCGTTTGATGGTATAGCAAAAAAAGCAAATCACAAATTTCATTGCTCAATTGTTGCAATGGAGATTCAGAAGAACTCAGAATCTTGAAAAAACCACCTATAAACATTGAGTCTAATGGAGAATAAAAAGGAAAGGGGGACAAAAAAAAGGGGTTTTTGTAAGGGAAAGAAGGTACATCACTGACTAAGAAAGGAAAAAATTTGATATTGTGACATTATGTTTTTTGAAGATGATTATAGTAAGTTGTAGTCATACGAATGTAGTGTAAGTTGAACAAGTAAGTTAATGTGGAGGATATACCTTCTAAATTGGTATATTGTGACATACATATAACCATTGAATATTTATAATGTGTCATACACTTTGAATATCTTCTGTTGTATTTGAATACCTTTTCATTTATGAATACTTTCTAGTGTATTTAGAGTTATGTTGTTATTCTTTTTTTCTGAAGTTGGTTGTAGTAAGTGTTGTAATTCTCTTAATATACTTAAAAAAATAGTATCTTATTTAATAAGTAATGTATTTTCCTCATTTATCAGGGATTGTCTGATATATTAGCTAGCATTTGAAAAGTACCTAAGTGAAGGTGAAAGTATTTCAGTTCAATATCTTGATTCTAAGTTACACCGCATCAGATACGGCGCACTATTGTTAGAATATGCAGCGAAGAAGGAGGAAGAAGGGGCTGTTAGCGAGATTGAGGCACCACCCAGAATGATCAGGCCACCCGCAAAATTCGATAATAGTCAACTTGTTACAATTTATTAGTTTCGTTTGCTAGTTTTCATTTTTAACTTCTATTTACTGCTTATGATTAAAACTAATGTTTTATTTTTTGTCAAACATTATCAACTCTTATATTGCTATATGATCATGTTGCTTTACTATTTTGGTAGCTCATTTGTTAAATTTTTTTGTTTGGGTTATTGCATTCAATGTAGTGGTAGGAAGAGATGGATGTATGTTTGTATAAATATACACTTCATCTAAAAACATATACACTTGGATAACTACTTTTGATAATCAATATGTTCAGTTGTGTAATTTTTTTTATCAATATATTCAATAGTATAAATGTATGCTAGATTCTTTTTCATATAAAAATATACACAAGTATTACTATATTTATTTATTGTGAGTTATTACTTAAAGAAATTTTGATACTTAGATTCCTAAAAGTGATAAACATATCGTAAATGTTGGTAGTAATTACATAATTACATGTTTTTAAAGTGATTTTTATCACACACCAATGAAATTTGTAATTGCATACAAAGAACATTGTTCCTTTTGTATTTTTATAGGTTGTCTAATATATTTATCAATTTTTCACTAGTATAATTGTTTTATATATGTATTCACCAACATATTATCAAGTATAACTATATGCACGTATTGTCAGTAGTTTGGATAAGTCAATATATATTGAAAGTATCAAATTAAGTATTGAGATAACATTGAAATTAATTTATAATTTAAGCAAACAAATAAAAAAACAAATATTTCAAAAAGAAGATAACTTTTTTAATTCATTGATTTGACATAACGATAATTAAGTTAAAGACTGCTTTTATAGCGGGATGTATCAGGTACTATGCATTCCGTATTGCAGTTCGACATGAACCACCTATTATATGTGTACAACAAGAACTAGTACACTTCCTTTTACTCAAATCGCTAAATGACTTCTCTTGCTTCTTTGGCCTCCCGGTCGCTTGTACTTTGGTGGCAACACAACTTCAGTAGCTGTGTGTTCAAGTAGATTCCATTCACTTTTGTTAGGAAGAGGATACATGCACTTCATATGTTTTCAGTATTGTTTCTGGCAAGTAAATATGTGAACAATATTCATCTAGAAGAATACTTTTTTTTGTTTAACACCCTCCACGCATGTGCGCATGGTATTCCGTCAACTTGAAACCTATTGCAACTACAAGTCTTCTTTTCCAAGCATAAGATGTAAGTCTTCCCTTCATCGCTTACTAAATTAGTGCAATAAGTTGACAGTACAACCTATAATCAATACATAATTTCATTTATACATTCTATACGAAAGTATGCATACATTAAATACTTAAAAAAATGAATACATAATCATCTTAATAAGACAAATATTATTTTTCTCACAAAAAATAAACCTTTCATTACTATACATACCGTCATAAAGCAGAATACGAAGTTTATTTTCTTCACCACTATTCCGTTAGTGCTATATTCTACATAACAATTCTCTTCACTCTATTTTATGAAACGTCGGATCAAAACTGTGATGATAGCTATTTAATTGTGTTTTTCTTAGGAGGCAATTGAAGAATAAAGAGCATAGATAATTTTTATTTTTGAACTGATAAGAATACTAAAAGGTAGTGATCAGTTACATATTTAAAATGCCGAATTAATGGATTTAAGGGCTGAAAAAAAGCCTTGTCAGTTACATTAACCAATTTACCTTATTTAGTGGGAAATTAATTAGAATAAGTTTTTCTATTAAAAATAAAACGACATATATATTGATATAACCATTCACAAACTTAGCTATTTTTTAAAAATATGATACTTATAGTTATATCTATTTGATAACCCTAAGACTATAACTATTTATTTAAGTTACACTTTAAAATTTATATATAAACAGTGAAAAAATTCTTATATATCAGCATATAAATTTTTTGACAAGAAATTTCAAATGAAAATACCTTTGCCCCTTCTAGATTCGCCCTTACATAAAAAGTGGCTAAAATGTAGGAATTTTGTGTCTATAATACAATACAAATGATATTTCTTGGTATGTTCTAGATCTCTTATACATAAAAATGACGATTTCCTATAATTAAAATCAGTTATAAAAACAGAAAAATGAATTTGAAACTGGCCTATATAATAAAATTTAACTATTTTGAAGTATTAAATATCACATGCAAAAAAAATTAAGTGGACTAAATTGGACAGATCAAAGTAAATTTTCAATAACTAAATATGCCTGCCAATTTCTGTAAATAAACAATCATATTAATTTTTACTCTCTTTTCCCCTTAATTTATGTAATATTTACTTTTTTTAAAGGTTCTTTCATAAATAAGTTTTTCATAGTCCTATATTAATTGTTCACTTTATAATATATAATTCTTCCAGTCATTTTGATCTCATTTATCCTTAAAATTATTCTTTTTTTATTTTTGTAAATGTAATCAAGTTTGTAAACATTCAGAAAAAAATTCTTGAAGTCCAAATCAATAAAATTTATCATTTTTATTTATGATTTTTTATATGGAAAAGGGCCTAAAACAACCTCGATTTCAATTTCTTCTAAATTTGGAGAGCTTCTTATCAAGTAAAGAGCAAACAAAGGATCAAAGAGTACTCCTATATTAATGCAAGATATGAGAAGGCGTTTAAGACAAAAAAAAGAGCATAAGGGAGCTGGTCCAATATACACGTCATAGGAAGAAAATGTCAAAAATCAGGATGACTCAAAGTTATGAAAATGCAAGTTATGAAGCTATATTACCTGAACATACTCGTGATTCAAGCACAGATTCTCGAGATCAAGAATAGACTCGAAAATCATGTAAATATCATGTTCTACCTCTCCCGAAAATACTGTAGGCTCATATGAAACTTTGAAAAGAAGAGGGACATTCTTTAAATGAAAAAACTTTATATTGCCAGTGAAGATAAATGATCTTAGCTTGGGAGCACTAATTTCAATGTGATTTGTAATAGAGTCGTGTTGCAGCACCAAATGCTCAAGCAACGGGCAATGTGAAATTATACTTCCAAGAAATTCAGAAGAAATTGTGACTTCAATTAGTGCTAAGCTAATTAACTAATCAATCCTTCAAAGACTGGAGGGGGACGCATTTGACAGTCTTTGAGAAACGAATACCTCAATTGTGAACATGTAAAATATGCAGAAGGCAATTCATATGGCTTACTCCTAAATGGAGGTTTAAAGACAAGATGTTGAATGCCATTCCTAGAGAGGAAATATATCAAGTGATCAATGTTAGGACATGTTATTAGATCATGAATGTAAAGGGTAAATTTAGTAATTGGCCCTACATGAACTGCCAAGAAGTGATAGACAATGTTAATAAATCCCGCTGTAGGTGACATTAACTACTCTGTTGTTTTCCAAAGAGTTTGATCAAATTTCAGTTGCGGAAGTCTATGCCAATTATATCTCCATTCCTTGATAAGATGCTTGTCCTCACAATATTTCGTACAGGCAACCTCGTTAGAATGTAATCAATTACACTATCATGAAGGTTGATAAGTACTTCGCGGAGGTAAAAGTTGTTTTTTTTTCCATTTGGAAGCATAACATCAAATGACTAGTACAACTAGAATCTGCAGATAATAAACAAGAATACAATATGTAAGGAATCTCAAAACTCTCCGGTTAGAGTACGCACTATCTAGTTTACTTGTGTACTGAAAAAGAGATTGTTTTCGAAAGGCCCACAACTCTAGTGTATCAAATCCAAGTAAAATAAGTGTTGTTTTAGTTATCCAAAACTTAGAAACTTATTATTCCTATTTCAACCTAGTGAAAGTCCTAATTCCATTACTACTGAAACACATCCATGATACACCAACACCTACCAACACACCATGTCCTTGATAAACATTAACCCCATCAAGTTTTAAGCAAACCCTACTTCAATTTCATCATAATAACGCATACCCAAAAAATAAAAATGCAATCTTGATATCAAAATTATATAGAACAAAAACCATAAAAGCAGAGAGTTTGTGTTAACAGAGAAGAAGAAGAAACTGAGAGAGGATGAATGTGAAGCACTCTACTCTCTTTGTCTTCTCAAATGGAGGTCTTGGAAGAAGCTGAAGAAACAAGCTTTTGAAATTATTTTATTTTGTACTAGGATGAAAGTTACAATTATACTATTATAGTTTAAGTTTTGAAGTTAACAATTTATTTTGTAACTAATGTTGAAAGTATTTTTTATTTATGTGAATTTAATTGTTTTTTGAAAATTTTGAAAATATATTTAATCTATTTTTCAATCACCATGTAATTTTAAAAAAATTAAATAAATCAAAAAAATAAACTAAAATCGAAACTGAAAAATCCAACTTTATATGATTTGATTTAGTTTTTAAAAATAATAAAATGAAATAGTTAGTTTAGGTTTTTTCTAATTAAAAATTAAATCAAATCGACCTTCGTGACCCATCTGAAATAACGAGCAAAATTGATTTCGTATTTAACAACTAAAACTTCTTTTTTAATTTTTCTTAATGATTCTAAGAGTATATATATTAACTCCAAAATATTATACATTTTCTTGTTTAAATATTTTGTATATAGTACGGTCATCTTAAATGTTAAAGTATGTAATATATCTTATTTAAGATGCATTAAAATACTAAAATAGAGAAAATATCTATAGTAGAAGAAAATATAAGGAAAGACATATGAAAAAATAAGACTGGGCCCCCACTGACAAAGGACGAAACCTGCCCCGCCCCGGTAGCACTCTTCCGAAGTTAAGGGTTGGTGGTGGGGGGAGGCGAAAGGAAAAACACAAAAAGAAGATCGGTCGAAATAGTAAATGTACCATGAAAGAGAAAGGCGAGAGGGAGATCCGGCGCGATGCTATGAGATAGGCAGTTTGAAGGCCATGTTTAAAGGTCCAATAGGGTGGGAACGAAGGTATTAGAGGGCAGTCACTCCGTTGTAGAGGTCGGGAACATTGCAGACTGAATACTTCAAGGGTCGAGGGCGGTTTGAGGGGCTGGGGAGGCAGTGCCAAGGACATGAGCAGGTAGGTGAACCAGAATAAAGAAGGTGCAAAGGGGAAAAGTTTCATTTTCTTTTCTTTTCCTTTTTGCGAGTTACTTATATGTAAAATCATCATGTATTTTCTTTCATTTTTCTAATCTACCTGAAGTAGCCCGTGAACACATTTCAACTTCCCCAAGCCATGCCTTATTTCAAATCAGAGATGATCAATAACACGAATGTCATGCAAATCTTTGTTAGTTCTGTCAACCCACATCAATAAGTGCAAAATAACCAACAAGTCTAAATCATAAACAAGCATGAAATGTAAAACCATCTTTTTGTTCATTAAAAATCATCACAAGCATGAAATTCAAACATCTTTGTTCACCAACAGAGTCAGTTCAACCTACTGCCATTTCATCCACGTTCACAATCCTATGCTTCCAAGTCGATAAAATCACTTTCAATATCCCCTTAAAGAAAGGCAAAACACAACTTTGCTACTTCCACAACCAAACGTATCGTTTCTGTTTGTACTTCCAAAATATTTTAGCAAAAGATTAAGAAGGATTGTGATAACGATACTAATCAAAAAGATACACAACTTCTGCTTTACATGATGACCGTTGAAACTTTGTTATCTCCACGAGTACGTTGAGAGATTTGTTAGTTTCCATTTGAAGATGCTTGATAACCATTTTCACCAGTGCTGGAGACTTTGCCAATAAAACCTTGATAAGCTGCATTTCAACCTCTTCTAAAAGTACATCATAAAATTTAACTATTCTCATATGATTAAATGTGATATCCGAAAAGTTTGCAGGAATCTCATCAACAACCTTCTATGGCACACATTCGAAATAATCTCCATCACTAAGGATACATTCCTAAGAAAAATCAAGAAAAAAACCATCAATCCTTACATACAAATATAAAAACATGGATATAGGGAGAAGAAAAATAAACATCTAGTTGAGCACCCTTAATATCAATTTCTACAAACTTTGAGAGCTCCGGTAATTAATGCAAAGAGCAAACCGAAGAGTTCAAAAAATCTCCCAAGAGTAATCACAGGACATAATAGGCATTGTCACGATAGTTAGACGAACTGATGGAAACCTTGTTGGTCAGTAACTTTTTTGCTTTAAGCGTACGGTTCTCCTTGAATTATCGACCTACGAATAAAATCCAAAACTCAGATGACTTAATTAAAAAAAAAGCTCAAATGAAATTCATTAACCATTAAGTAAAATGAATGAACATTACCTAAAAAAGATCCCACTGAAACACTCGAGGGCAGGAATGACGAAAAATATTGAGAAAATCAATCTGTGGCCTCCTCTAGAACTAATTGCTTCTAGCCGCAATACAGAACATAGGAAAAAACAGGGGACATTTGCAAGATGTAGCAATTGTTATCGCCACGAAAGACAATGACCTTAGCTCTTCGACAGATTAATACTCATGAAGTATGGATGTCTATGTCTTTTAGCACAATTCCTCAAGCAACGGGCAATTAGATATCAAACTTGCAAACGTATCAGAAGATAACGTGACAGATTTGCAAATTTTATTAGGCCTACTTCGCCTTATTTAAATCTCTTTTTTAAACAAACATGGAAATTTTTATTCACACATTCCTTGAGAATACAAATGCTCAATGCCTGAACAATTAAAAAGAAGGTTAGGCAACCTATATGGAGATAAGTAACTGAATTTCAGGGAAAATGTTGAAGATTATTAGTGCAAGGGCAAAATCAAATGATCACTATCCGGACACACTATTAGACTAATAATATTGAGGGTTACCTTCAATATTATGCCTCTATAACCTGAGGAAACTATAATATTGGAATAAATCCAATGGTATGGTCTAGGACGTCCAAGTCCTTCGGCGTGTTTTTCACCACAAACTGAGTCTTTTCAAACTTCACTGTGGAATCTCAACATCTATAGTCCATTCCTTCGACGTGCTAACTAAATCTAACAAAATCTCGAAAAGAACAAACCTCCTTATAATGTCATCGATGAAATGAAGTTAAGCTTTGCTAAGTTGTTAGGGAGGTCCAATTAAGTCCTCTTGTTCATCCGGAGAAGCATTACAATCTGATAAAGTAAAACACAAGTACGACAGTAAGGTCAAGTCACTACTACAACTACATAATAGTAGGGGCAAATCACCTTTTTCCATGTTTAAAAATGATAAAGAATTTTTTGTAGCTGAACCTTTGCATTGCTTTCTTTATTTTGTAAACTACTAATAAATTTTGTTGGCTTAGTTAAATCAAACACAGCGTTATAAAGTATTTTTGCTATAGAATTTGAAAAAACCTCCGACGTTAAGATTCTGGTGATTGTTTAATAGTTGTGTTTGTACTAGACAAATTTATAGTATCTGAGTTGCGTGTTACAAAAAACAAACTAAGGAAGGACCTGTGTTTGTTTACATTAATAATGAATATATATCCTTAACACTTCCTTTATCACTACGAAGGTGTCATTTTGTAGTATATTATAAAAATACTGTCTTGTATGAAATTTTATACACATGTTTGAGACGTAAATTGAACTCTGGTACAACTAATATACGAGTATTACAATTAACCTTTTTTGCATATATGCCCCAAAACATTTGTTCTACAATAAGCATAAATATTTATTTAGTGAGTATCAGCACGCACACACTTAATTTCAATATTTTGGTGAAACCTAAAAAGAAGTACATCCTGAAATTTTAATTTATGTTAAGCTATTAATAAGAAACACCCCACAATCATGAGAAAATGGTATTATTTTGGTATACATCAATATCATACGTACATAATAACCAACCCCATAATCACAAAACCTTTAACCATCAGACTTGATGAGCATCAATTCCTATAAATAAAAAAAATTTGTTAGTTGAACAATGTGATATTATTATTCAAGACGAAGCATACGTCATATGTCCCTTTAATCTATGTTTCTGCTCAATATTAATATTTAGAATTTCACAAATATTTTACTTTTTCTTAATAGAGTAATTATTTGAAAAAAAACCTTAAAACATCTTTAAAAGGGAAACAAGTTTGAAATACACTTCATTTTGTTGTCTACCACCACCCACCGACCACCATTACACAATGAATGTTAGCCAAGCTCTCACATACCCATCATCATAGTCTATTTTGTGTAATGTTGTTTTTCATTAGGGTTTCTTCCGAGGTTGACTTATCCCTTTAAAGATTAGGAATGTGCGTTTAAACCCCAAAATGAAGGGCTTAATTTTGTTTAGTAATATAAATTTATCTAAGCCTTTTAGCCAAAAAAGAAAGAATTTTTTAAATTTGTTTCGATCTCGTTTTTATGACCATGTTTTTAAATTAACTTTCACATCGTATGTTTAAGACCACAAGATAACAATACATATATATATATAATATATATATATATATATATATTATATATAGATATATATATAAGATCATAATAAATAAACCTTTTTTTATCAAAACAAAATAAATTACTTGAATCTCACATTGAAAAAAAAGTATTAATCTTATAGGCTTTCCGCCTTATGTTTGAGTTTTAACCACTAAATTAGCTTGAGTCGTCACTTAGCTTATTTTCAATTATATTTATCTAACTAATGCTAACATTTCATAGGAGAAGGACATATGTTTAATACTGTGATTAATATTTTTTTCTTCTCATATTTTTGGACTTGTTATTACTTTCATACTCTCTAAGACACTCTTAACAAAACTCTCAAAAATGTGTATTTATTTATTTCAAAATGGAGTTCTAGCAGGTATTAGGACATATAAAAAAATGAATATATCTTAACATCTCGTACCGAATGAGGAAAGAAAAAAAAAATGGGGGGGGTGTGCGGAGAGGGATACTAAGCTTTTTTGAAATAAAATAAAATAAAAATAACATATTTACCAAGCTTTGACAAAATGTTTGTTACCTCTATATCCAGCAAAAAAAAACATTTTAATAATTAAACACAATACTGACAAGTTCTTTGATGCACGAGTTAAACAAATACAACACATGTACCAAAAGCCTAAATCGGATGCTCAGTGATCACACTAAGGATCGGGGCGCACCAGAAGTATGAAATGTAAATAAAAATGATTTTCATGGTAGCTTGATCAGCTTAGAAGAGTGTTAATTTTTATGATGAATCCAAGGAATTTGACTTTTAATACCACCCCCCGCTCTGCTTCTTGAATTCTTCGTGTTTCTTTAACAAATTCTACCACTAGTGTAAAGTTGACTATGTGAGTATACACAAGTGTTGTGTTTGAATGAAGAGGTTAGAAGAAAATCTTTTTACATATCTCACCATACTTCTCAGATTTCTATTACAGAAGATCGAGGGAGACCTAAGAAAAGAGACCCGAGGATTAGAGGTAAAGCAGAAAAAAAAAAAAATTCAATATCCAAGTATTATAATGTTATCATTGTGGAATGAAATGACATGTTTAAATTTTTGCAAACAATTGAAGCAAGATCTTAAAGAAAGGGAAACAGAAAAACAATGAAAATATTGTTGTTCCTGTTGTCAAGATGACCACTCTTCTCTTTGATAAGACCATTATCAATTTTGTATCTCAAGATACAGAGTTGGTAGTAAAATTTCTGGAGCCCATCATACGTCACACAGGAAAAGCTTATTTTCATCTTATAACTTATGTTAACTCTAAAGCTGTTAAAGATGAAGTAATAACTTGTGAGTAATGTGTTCGGGCCCCGGGTTCGGAGAGTCCCAGACCGCGTGACCCCCTTCATGGGCACAAGGTATGTAGAAGAGGATACGAGGGACGGGAAAGAAATCCGGGAGGGGAAAATGGAAGTATGTCTTGTGGTCTGCGAGTTCGTGTGTGTTTACTTCGTTTCTTGCAGCTGTAATTCTGGCATAGTTGAAGTTGAGATATTCGGCCGGACAGAGCTGTTCAAAGGGGAAGTTTAGTAAATAAGTGAGAGGTGTGTATCAAGGGCAACGGGGTTGAACTCCGGTAGAGAGGGTGGCAACAATGGCAGAGGGTATCCGGTTGATATTCGGTCGAGTAGGTGGGCATGGTGGGGAAAAGGAGTGCTGGGGGGTGGGCAAGAGGGGAAGGCGGATGGGACTGAATTTAAAACACGTGTGAAGTGAGTTGAGATGAGCGCCCGTAGCAACTGAAGTCGTGGGGGGAGTGTATGGGGCGAGTATATCTGTGCAACTTTCGTGATATAGTGTGAGACGGGGATTCATCTATTGACAGGTATAGAAAAGTACGGCAATGTTGTGAGCACCATAGAGAAGGGCGGTAGGAGAGGATAATACATGGGTCGTGGATTATGAAGCAAGCGTCCCTCGAAGGGGAGGCAAGGTGACAAAGGAGTAAATTTTCCTGGCTGGGGGAGAGGCATGTGGATAGGTTTGTGCGGGGATTTAGCGGTTTAGATAATATGAGGTCGTGAGATATAGTCGCGCTATTTCTTCCTATTTCTTTTTCGGAGAGTGGCATGGAGATCAACGAGCGAGATTAATGGTTGCGTGGGAAAAGGGGAGCTTAGTCTCTGGCTGATAGGAACAGTTCGAGGGCGGGCCAGGGCAGAATGGGGGGTGTATGGGAAAGAAGAGTGGAATAGGGAGTTGGGGGGGTTGCCCCCCCTCTTTGCTGAAGTCAATTCTTTCTAACGATGAGCGGTGTTAAAAGGGTAGAGCAAATTGCGGAAGGGAATGGTAGAAGGGCAGGGTAAGAGGGGGACGAAGGGTGAGCGAGGTAATAAGGTCGATGCTCACCTTTGTCAGCCCTGCTCCTTTTGCTGCTCTGTAAGGAGAACGGGGAAAGGGTGAGTCCTTCTGTGTTGGAGAGCAATTGGGCGAGATGGAGAAAAAAGGGGAGGGGGAGGCGACGAGAGGCAGAAAGGGTAGAAAGAAACAGGAGGAGGGATGGGAAAAGGGGGAGTACAAGTAGTGATCGAATGGGGAAACTGGAGGGGGCGGAAATAAGGAAAGCGGGATAAGGACGGTTCTTATACTTCTCGCGTGAATAATTAGCGTAAGGTACGGAGGGGGTGGTCCCCAACGCTGGTCACCGGTGCATTCGGTATTCAATCGGAACGGCATGCCTGGCCTTACGGGGAACCTGGAGGAGAGGTGGGGGGACGGGGTTTATGAAAGTAGAATATTGACAGACTGTTTGTTTTAAAATACATCTGTTCAACGTGGTCCTAAGAATTCCAATATCCTCAAGACATTCCCTTAATTTCATCTCTGTAGGACAACTAGAGGATGATATCTATCATAATGGACTTATTCATGGCCATGGAAGCTAACCTAAAGGCTCATTGATTTTAGCTCGAGGAAAAAACAATCAAATTTATATGTGACACAAAAAGTATCGATTCTTGTGACTCTATACATTTTGGTGGAGAGCCGAGGCTTTATCAGATTGTTGCATAAGAAGGCTTTTCATTGGCGAGAGGTGGATCATTTATTTGCTAAGAAGAATTTTTTGCTGGTATGAAACAACAAAAGTGAACAGATTTGTTCCATCTGCTTCCCGTGAAATAGAACAAGAGTTTCTTTCACACTTCAATCCACCTTCAAGAAAGTCTGAGCTATTGGAGCTAGTACACTCAATTGTGCGTTCCCTTTTAAAGTGAAGTAAAAAGGTGGTGCACTTTACTTTCTACTTTCATTAATTATCGTGTCTCAGCAAATTTGGATATTCCGTAAATACACTGATAGTGCTCATATATTCAAAACATTTCAAGCCTTATCTGAGTGACAACGAAAAAAAGAAATTACAATGTTTCACACTGATAATTGGGTGAGTATATTGGTCCTTTTTGATAACTAACTAGGCAAATCACAGGATTCGTCAACAGAAGATCACTTCAGATGCTCAGAAACCTCTTGTAGAAAATCTACTAGAGAGAAGCGAGCTCAACACGTTATTCTCATGATGAAGTATAATTCTATTGACTAACATAGGAGAACCTTCGCAAGGATTGATGAGTGATTCAATTTGTTAAGATACTCATAATATCGTGAAAGAACTCATCGAGACAATCATGATTTGTTTTAGAATTGTGGCAATCAGGGAAGCCGTCAAAAGTTACTTCCTTAAGGTCCATTTGGCCCCTTGGCTTGTAGGCGGGAGTTTTGTGAGCTTTACCCAGGTCCAGCAAAGGCTCATGCCTAATACAATTGAAAAATTAATTGGAACCAATGTGTATTCCTATTTATTTGTTTCCATTCTATTAGGACAGGATTGGAATTGTAGGTTGGTATATTTGTAAGTGTGGTTTCTGGCTTGTAAGGAAATGCAAAACTCTATAAATAGAGGATTGGTATTTGAGAAATAATTCAATTTCTCATTGATTTGTCTTTGAAAGACATAGAACATAAGAGAGGTTTTTGAGAGATATTTCAACTAGAGAAAATAGAAAATGAAAAGGGTTCATTTTGCTTTGCAGTTTTTCTCCTCTTCCGACGAGCACATTCAAATCATTTTTTACATGTGATTAACTAACCGCTGTTACGAACATCGTGCTGTAATTTTGACTTGAGTGTTCCTGACCATTGGTTGGACATCTCACAATTTGATAGAAGGTGATTGGATTCGATGTCAGCAAAGATCCTGTTTTTAGGTCCGAACAGAGGCTTGGGTTTGAGTGGTGTTTCTTTCTATTTATCTTTGTTGGTGTATGTATTGTTTTGTTTATTTTTTTGGTACTTGTTGTGTATCACTTAGAAGATTTTTTAACCTCTTTGGTATAGTTAAGAAATTCGGATCTTGTCGCTCCCGCGGTGGTTACTTCGGTTGGAAGGGGTTTTTCACATTAACTTGTGTTCTTTATTGTTAATTTTTGGTTTCATCTTTCGTCACAATAACACTTTACCTTGAACTTATTTGAATCTTCTTTCATCTTTTGATAAGAGCGTTGTACACAAAGTTACCACATTTTTTAAACAAAATAGAATGAAATATTAAGGGAATAGCATGCCCAGTAAGATCTTAATTCAAATCTCATAAACGTTTCCTTTTTTACTTTGTGTGTCTTGAGCTTTTTTGATGAGCTGTTTCCCTGTTCTAGGCAAATCTTTGCCATCTCAACACCTAACGTGGGATTTAGAATCGTTGGTACTCGGTAACGCTTTATCCAATGAGAAGTTATTCCCAGATGTTTTGGTACTAAGTTTCTGGGTTTAATTCCTACCATAAAAAACTAACATGGAACCTTGACTGACTTTGAAGTCTCTAGATGGTGAAAAGAGAGGTCGTGGTTGAAACATGACACTCACACTTCTGACTTTGGGCCCTTATATCTATGTTTTAAATCATATTCCGCACATCTCCGGCCACAAACTTATCCAAATAAGGCTCTTCAGTAATATCTTTTACTCGTGATGTATTTGTTCCTACGTCCTACTTAAAAAATACGAATCAACTGGTAGAATGGTTCAGGCTCGTATGTGGTAACGTGTTGAGACTTGAATGCTCGGAAAGTCTGCCCTAATGGTTTGCTTATCTCAGGATTCATTGTGAACAGTATTGTGAATCCTCTATGTTAACCCCTTAGCTATAATGCAACTTATTCCCATTCCTCATACTTTTCTAGTATGAGTAATGTGCAGGTTAGTAAAAGTGAGTAAAAAGGACTCTCAAAGCTTGGAAGATTCTTCTCCTGAACCCCCTAAAAAATCTCGGTGATTTTTGCCCTCTCTTTTTTGTTGGACAATGAGGTCATGAGATTCAAAAAATAGCATTTATCTATTGAACAAAAACTGGAGACCTTTTCATGAATGTTTGGTGGAAAGGTTATTTCCTTTAACAGAAAGACCTAACAACTGATACAGATAAGTTGCAGCATTTGCCCCATCGCAAAATGAGTAAGTAAAAAGGTATGTCAATGGTAAATTCGCTTGATCTCCACCAATTTTGACTCTTTAAGATGGAGTCAACTACGCCTCAAACAATGTGCTTGCTGTTACAATTCAACCTCGTACTCTATCATTCCGTGGAATGTGAAACGTTCGTTACACACCTCTGTGAGTAAGTTAGTAATATTTCAAGTCTTTTGGTTTCGTCATTAACTCTCTGCAGACCTTTACTTTTTGGCACTAACTTTCAATAGGGGCATGTACCACCAACTCTCTCATCTCTTGGGCTACTGGTTTTTTTGTCTCTCTGACTTCTTATACTTGGTATCTGCTGTCTAGTTTTAATCTAGTATGCTTTTCCCATTCTTTTATACTATTAAGCAGAAAACAATCTATTTTTTTTAATTACCGCTATGTGAATGGGGGGAGATAAGATAGAGAGAACTTCATACATAATGGACTAAGACCTGAAACCTATGGATACAACTAATTTCTTATTAAAATTGTTTTTCAACAGATTAGCAATAAAATTGTGATCAATCTTTTCATAAGAAAAAGGGGTAAGAATTGTAACTCCATAATTTAGTTGATTTAAAATAGACACTTAACGAGTTGATCTCAAGTTTCGTCAGCAGTCACAATTCAAAAAGAAATCATCAGCCGCAAAGACTTAAGGAGAAGGATAATATTTGCTTTGAAGTTGCTCAAAGGTCGCATTAAAAGGCAAGCCTCAATTCTAAGGGACAAAAGAGGAAAGGAATATCTGGTTGTCAACTATAAATTACACAACGTCTAAATGAAGTAGAATACACTTGCAGCCCTTTGGCAGAGATTCACAACCGAATCAATCAAGAAAGAAAAGAGAGATAATTGATGCCACAAGATAAAAAGGTGTTGATCGTATCAAAAAATATCAAACAGAAAAAAAGAAGACAGGAACGAGAGCATATTCACCGTGCAACTTGGATACAGATCAACTAAATCTCCTCCATGCAAGGACTCTCTAAACCTACCCCTAATCGATCCTTGATTGAGATAATTCCCTTAGGTTTTCCTTACAATGAGCACATATCCTCATCTCACAATAAACCAACCTAATTTTGTATGTAAACAATTGCAAACTTTTACTTGATCTTACCCAATATTTTATTTTCTCTTTTCATAAAGCTTCGTAATCACGTGAGATGAGACAATTGAAAAGAAAGAAGAACAGAAAGAATGAGTGTAGGTATACAAGTTCAGCATCGTGGTCAAGATATAATCTGATTTGCATATGAGATATGAGTAATAGTTTCAAATTTCTGTAACACGACCAGATAATCTTACAATTCTCTTAGGAAACCCTTAAATTCCAAGGGGGCTAGACTAGACACAGCTTGGTGATCTTGGCCAAGCCCAACCATGGATAAACCTTTTGGGTGTCAAATATTTATTGCAACTTTCTACTATTGTTTATCTTCCTAGCAACTAATAGTAAGACTCTCCCCCGCCCTCGGCTGTCCTTGTTTCTCACTATTGACTACTGTAGTTTACTACTAAGTGAATTTAATATAACCCCCCCTCCCCCATAATATCAACAATCAACATAAAAAGAATACCGGCTTTAACTAGATTCAAACCACGTTTTTGTGGTATGCCTTTGGCACAAGGATATCTCTGCAACGCATTAAACTGCGCTATAAATTATATATATCCTTTTTTTTTGGCAGAGATAGATATACATGTATAGGCACCAAACATATGAAAATGTGCGTCCGCCTCTCACAACAAACTAAAGTTACCTTCAACGTAGTGAAAATCATTAGTTGGCAAGTTTCACATCACGCTCTTCTGGGAATGTAAAACATAAACTTATGCTTAATAAAGAAATTAATAGGTGTTTTAAATCCAGGAATTTGAACAAGCGTATCTGAGGCAAATTCCGGGGCATAACGCAAGCAAATCTCCCGTTGCCCTATCTTCGCTACTGTCCACTGTAACTTTCGTGAATTGAATTGAGTGAGGTTTTAATTAACCCTAATGAATATAATTGACCAATTTAAAGGATTCTACTGAAAATGTTCTTATGTTGTTGCCACATATAAGCTAATAAAATGATGTAATCCTAGTTTATTATTAAAATAAATAAAAATTATATGGTACACTACTTTATGAAATGCACATCATATTATTAATATTAGTAGTGACATGCGTAAAATAATTACTTTTTCTAGCTATTTCAAGATCAATTTTAGTCAATTAAAATTTTGTAAGATAAACAAAAAAAAATACGGTTCCAGATCCAATTTAAACTGAAAATTTGGATGAATAGGAATTGTAGCCAAAAGGAGCAGATAATGGATCAAGCCCAACTCAAACTCAATTTTTCACCAGTTTAATAAATTTATTGTTCTTTTAAAATATTTTAGTACACATAACCATTAGGATAAGAACAGTTATTTTAATGGATATATGTAAAGAATTATACTACACACCCTCCTACTTTTCATTGGGATGACAATTGGGGCGGTGTCGGCGGGGGCGTGCGGGTTTGATCTTAACCCCAAACTTTTTTAATCCGCCCCGCCCTGTCATAGCAAACATTTCCATTTTCAATTTCAACCCTCGGCCCTGCTCCACCCTACCCCACATAGAACCTGTACCGCATGAACTCTCGCCTGCATATTTTTCGAATATTTTCTTTTTTTCTTAGTTATGTTTGATACTAAAAAATTTAACAATCAAAAAAAAAAATTCATTTTTCCTTAACTATGTAATTAATTTAATAGTATAGTGACTTTAGATTGTTATTTTTTAGAGGTCAATTGAGAATCATGCAAAAAATTGTATTAATTTATTTATGACCATCTTCATTTATCATATTGAATATTTAGTATCTTGATGATTTTTTCTGAATAAATAATGTTCTGTCAATGCTATGATATGTAAAGTTAAAATTCGTTTGAACCCACATAAAATCGCATATACTGTAGCCACCTTGACCCATCATGTTAAAAAGCAATCCACTTCACCAATCAAAACCACCCCGATTCAAGACCCCCCCACTAACTTTAAGCCACAGGCCCCGCCTCACATATACCCTGAACCTATCCTGCCCCGTATCCGGTTCACCCCTTATTACCATTCTTTTTTTCATGGTCCCTAAAAACAATGGTAATCACTGCACTCCCCGCCAAATTAGTTTAATATAAACGCCTTTACACTGTAACAAAAACCATTTATGTTGAGAAATTTAAAATTATTTTATCATAAGCACAACAAAAAACACTCTTATACCATAATCATATAAATTTTTGTCAATAAATTCAAAAATGTATTACCTTCACCCCTTCTAGATCGTCTTGCATAAAAGGTTGGCTAAGATGAATGAATTTTGTGTCAATAATAGTCACACATGATATCCTTGGTATTGTTTCTATATCTCTTATATAAAAACTAATGAGTCTTTTAGTTAAAAAGATCACAAAATCTGAAAATGTGACTTTGTACTGACCTACACATGAAGTTTTAACTATTTTTGAGGTGTTCAACGTCACAATGCAAAAAAATATTAAGGGACTGATTGACATATCACATGAGCGACAAAATCAATTTAATCTCTTTTCCCCCCCATTAATGTTGGATATCTTGCTCTTTTTTTTACTTATTTTTCCCAAACTACTAATACTGTCTTTTTTATTTTTTAGTCCTATATTAAATGTTCCACTTTAATTATATGTAATTATTTCCATTATTTGGATTCTCATTTATCTTAGAAAACATTAACATTACTTTTTTAATTTTGTAAGTTAATAATCAAGTTTGTAAACCTTCAGAAAAAAAAAATTTAAGTGCAAATTTAATGCAATTTTCATTTTTATTTTATCCATTTTATAAATAGAAAACAAACCCCTCACTCAATACCAATAAAAAATACTAGTTAATTAACTCTACATTTTTTAGGACATTATGAATCACATTAATCAATAAGATTTCTGTTACATGTCACTTCCAATATCTGTTTATTTTTAATTTTTTTTTATGTCTAAATAAAATTGTAGATCACGTACATTGATACGGATAAGACAATTAACTAACTAAGAACCAACATAATAATTGGCCCCCACCACCCACCCACTGCACCCTGCCCCCTTTCATATACAATTCTGTAAAATTAATTTACGGACGAAAACCTATTTCCCCCGTTTCCTTTCTTTAGTTCCTCTCTTTCACTCCGCGGTGATGAAATTGAAGGACTTAAAAAATCATAACAAATTTGTGTTCAGCAACTTGAAGGGATAAAACGGGTGCGTCAAAATGGATTGAGACTTTTTCTAACTTTTTTGGATGTTTAAGTAGTAATTTTAGTTGTTGACAAGTTCAAAATTCGTCTAGTTTCCTCTTAATTATTGAGCGGATTTTAAAAATCAATTTTTCTCATTTGGGTGTTTTAATTTGTGAAATAGAAGCCCTATCTTCGCATTTGCTACTTTTTTTTGTGGAGATGTTAGTTTTCCTTGGGATTTCTGGGGCACCCTAGAGACCCGATACCCTTACTTCTATTTTCGTCTGTTATTTATTATTTTTGTTTTTTTGATGTTGGTTTAAACTGCATAACATTTTTTCTTTTAAGTCGAGGGCTATCAGAAAATCAACTCGGAAAACCACAAACCAACGTTAGGAGTAAATTGTTTGGTTTACATTCGACTCCTTTCCTCCGATGCGTCTTTCTAGAAACTTTGGAAACTTACTTTCCTGTCTGGCTAAGGAACTAGTCCATGTTATACCAATATTATATATATTGGACATAATCCTTCCTCACCTATGAAAAAGAACTCGAAAGCATCACACCCAATTTGGGATTTGTGCGTTGAATTTACTTCCCTAGGCGAGCTTGAAGTTTGAGAAACTTATCTTTCTGTATGGTCTACGGTAGGGAAAATTGGTCCTGTTTGCTAAGGGATTTGTCTAGTATCTAACAAACAAGTTATATATGTTGGACATGATCTTTCACGGATTTATGCTTCTTCACAGATGAGGAAGGATAGTGTCCAACATATATACTTGTCCGTTAACTAAGACTACTCCCTTAAGCAAACAAACATTCCTACCTAACTGTACAAAAAGTAAGTTTCCATCAATACTTTAGCTCTCTAAGAGATTCAAACACACCACAAAAAACATCGAGATAAAAACATCAACTCACGAATCCTCCAAATGGGGGGATTCTTCTCGATTTCCTCTTTCACAAGATGAATCATCACGTCTAACATATATACTTGGTCTCGCTCTCTACATGGACTAAGTCCTTAGCAGATCAAGAAATTTTCTACTAGCTAGACAAAATGTAAGTTTCCACTCAATGCAATCAAGCTCACACCAAGAAATTTAACACCAACTAAATTTGGAAAAACATCAATCAAGAATCCCAAATGGGTTTATTGATTCTTTGATTTTCGTCTTCATAGATTAAGGAATGAGTATGTCCGTCTACTTCATCTCGGTATAAAACTTGGAGTTATTCTTAATAAGCAAGAATTCCTAAAGTAAGTTGATTCACTGTCTTCTAATAGTACATCATAACACTTAATGTCCTCAAGTGATTAAATGTGTTATATTCGAGAATCTGCATATCCAATTAATAACTCATATGGCCCACAGTTGAAAATATCCCCATCACTATGGATACTACTCATCTTCTGGTAGAAAAAATGTTTGGGTTCATAATCCAGAAAAGGTTTACTTAAAGAGTATTATTTGTTGTACCACCCAGTGTTAAATTTTATAGGCACATTTGTACTAAAATTATAGCAGAGCCTACTCATTTTTATATAATACACAAACGACTCCTTTTCACGCTGAGTATTTGTCAAAAGTAAGTTGTAAATTGTTATCTATGTTTTATAATGTTTCGCATAAACAATGTATTCATATGTGTTTTGATGAAACACTCACTACTAGAAATTTTATACAAGAAGTATCGTATAGTCACTCCATTTGAACTTCTAGGTTCTCTTCAATCTATACAAAAATACTTTTATGTTTACCCTTAACCTAATCCAAACAATTTTACATCAAAAATGTTTGCAAATTAGAAAAGAAATCAATGCACGTGTCCATCCTACACTTATAAACCTTTTCTTTTAATGTTAAACTTGTGACATGTTTTTTTGTTGTTCGGTAGCATATATTGTCCTTATACCATCAAATTCCTTTTTTAATCGTCACTGCACTGTCCTTTCTACAAATTAGCATCGCCTCAGAAGATGAACAAAGACTATGTTTACCTTCTCTGATCGACTTAGCAATCTTGCCATTCATTTAATGATGACATTTTAAATAGGGTGGCCTTTTTCACAAGATTTATAAGACTAGTTAACCATTCTGAGGATTGTCAATAATACTTGCCAACAAAGTGTACCATGTGTATTTGGCAATTGATCACCAAGCGCTTCTGTGGGAAACACCCCAGAGGACTTGACATCCTACCATTGGAGTTTATCCTATTCTTTCATCTGAGTCCTCTGGTTGCTCATATATCGTCAACATCTAACAATGAAAGTTATCCTAGACTTTACACAGTCATAAAAGTATGTCCTAAATAAAAATTCTTGATCTAGTAACATTGGAATAATCCCCTTAACACGACGAGGGCTAAAGCCCAGGGATCTACTGTGGCAAAACAACCAAAAGTAAGTTTTCCTGAGAATTCAAACAAATACACAATTTGAAATAACAAAACCAAAGACTCAAATCATTATAATTTCAGAGAGCATCCATGAAATGTAAACCATCTTTTCCCAAACAGAGTATACAAAAAACATTGTAAGGCAATTCCTATCGTTTCTCCAAGTAAGATAAATCTTTTTAGTACCTTTAAAGCAAAGGCCCAAACACAGCCTTACACTCATCAAACAAAACTCTTGTTTCTGTTTGTGCGACCCCTACTTCAAACAAACATTTTCGCCAAATATTAAGAAGATTGTGATAACGATACTAATCAACAGACACACACTTCTCGGCTAGATGATGCCGTTGAGACTTTTGTTATCTCCAGTGAATAATTGAGAGATATCGTCAGTTTGCATTTGACGAGGCTTGATTACCATTTTCACCTGGGGTGGAAACCTTTGTCAATAACACATTGATAAGCTCCATTTACCCCTTCTAATGTAGCATCATAAATTAACTGTCCTCCACATGATTAAATGTGATAATCCAAAAGGCTTTGCAAGATCTCATCAAAAAAACCTCCTGGGGAACAAATTCCGATAATCTCCATCACTAATGGTACTACCGTGCCCCTCAAGAAAAATCAAGAAAAAACTTAATTTCATTACACACGAATATAAAAACATGGAAACGATGGAGAGAAAAATACATATTAGTGAACGGCCTTAATTTCACTTTCGCTTCCAATTCTGTAGGGGAACTTCTTATAATGCAAAAAAATAAACGAAAGATAAAAAAACTCTCCAGAGTAGTCCAAGATAGAAAAGGTCTTTCAGATATTTAGAGCTTATGGAACCTTGTTGGATAAACTTCAATTGATCCATATCTGAACTACAAAGAAAAATGACACAATGAGGATGACTGCAAGTAAAAAAAGTACAAAAAACACAACATGAATACAATTCATTAAGTTGAAATGAAGGAACATATACCAACCTCGAAAAAGATTAGCCGGCAGAACACACAAGAGCCCGGAATAGACGAAAAAATACTAACAAATCATCTTCATCCTCTAGAACCATTCCTCTAGGCTCATACAGAACATTGAAAAGAACAGAACTTTTTGTTAAGTATATATCAATTGTATATCACAGGACGAAAGACAAATGACCTTCGATTAGGAGGATTAATACTAATGTAGGTACAGATTTTTCTGTCTTTAAAAAGCCCATTCTCAGCAACGGGTTTATTAGAGATCAAACTTCAAACGTATTAGTAATAGGACATTTTCACTTTTAGCCTAATCAACTTATTAAATTCCCTGAAGAACTTGAAGCTGTGAATTTCACATTCCATGAAAATACAATGCTCAATGCTGAACAAATAAAAGAGAAGTTGGGCACCTTATGGAGTCGATAGTAATGGAAGGTTAAGGACAACATGTTGACAAATGTTATCCGTAACGAGGGAAAAAAAATCAGACTATCACAGTTAAGACCATCACTATTAGACTAATAACTTGAGGGTGACCTCAATACTATGCATCTAGTGAACCTGAGGAAACTAGAAGAATCGGATAATCCAATGGTAGGATTTCAAGTCCTCAAGTTTTTACCCACACCTTTTTGATTCAAACTTCACACGTGGATTCTCCTGAAAATATACTTGCCCGTCTTTCGAAAGTGTACTAACTCTTACAAACATCCGCATAAAACCTAACTTAGAATGTCATCGATTAAATGAAGGTTTAAGGTTGTTAAGGATTCGCATCAGGAGAAGCCCCTAAAACTAAGACTTTTGGTTTCATCTGGAGGCATGATAATCTGTAGAACATAAACAAAAATTAACGATAGGTATGTCAAGTACACACTACACGAACACAAAACATGTTCAACTCTAAGATTAAAGAAAAGGTGCATATAGGAAGCCAAATGTAACTTTTTCATGTTTCAACAAAATAACAAAAGAAATAATTGTAGCTGACATTTGCATGATTTCTTTAATCTTGCAACTCTTGATTTCAATTGTTTGGCTTAGGTGAATCAAACACTAGAAAGTCATTTTCTGTGTTATATAATTTGAAAAACAACTTAAAGGCCGTTTAAATTAGTGCTGCTTTATACTATTGTACTAGAAATGTATAGTATTGAGTGCTTACTCAAAATACACTAAAATGGCCTGTGCGCCTTGTTCTTGTAACTTAAAATGAAATAGATACTTCTTACCTTCCCTTTAAACCACTAAAGGAGTCATTTTGGAGTATATATAGAAATAGTTTGTATGAAATTTGTTAGTACAAAATGTTAGACAGTAAATTTAAATCTGTAGCAAACTAATACTAAGTATTACTATTAACCTCTTTGGGGTTATGACCCCAAACATTTGTTTTACAAGAAGCATAAAATATTATTAGTGAACTACACACTATTTCAATATTTTGGTGAAACATAATAAAAAAATACATCTTGAAATTTTAATTTATGTATAAGCTATTAATAAGAACATCAAAATCATGAGAATGGTATATTTTGTTATTCAAATATGCAATATTCACACCCATAATTAAACCTAAACCATCAAGACTTGAATGATAACATCAATTCCTAAAAATTTTAAAAAAATATACGTTGTGATGTCCGTGTAACACAAGGTGAATTCATTATCAAGACAACACCCATTAAGAATCCCATATGCCTTTAACCTATGTTTTCTCAAAAAACATAATAGAAATTACCACATATTTTTACTTTTCTTAATAGTTTAATTATTTAAAACACAAATCTTAGGAGGAACAATAAAAAACTAATTTTGTTTGGTACCCTTACAACCCAATGAATTTAGTACACCCATCACAGGTATCCTATTGTTCTTTTTTTTGAAAAAAAAAAATTACTTTTTTATTATTGTTTAATAGGTTCCTTCAGAGGGTGGCCTCATGCCTTTAAAGATGAGGCATATTCCTTAGGCTCACCAAAATTGAAAGGCCTTATTTTTGTAACATAACCTATCGTCATCCCTTTTTTAGCAAAAAAGGAATGTTTAAATTTGTAGGACTCTCCTTAATATGGATCAATTTACATTAATTCCACAATATTGTTTAAGACCCACAAGATTAAAAAAAAAATTGGTATAAATAATATCTTAGTTTATATCCATAAAAATAAAACTCCTTCTTATGAAAAAGAAAGAAATAACTTGAATCTCAAATAAAAATAAAAACTAATTAAAATTCATCCTCCAAGTTACTTTTAGCTTTAGTACACTATCTAGATTGAGCCATCACTAATTTGTTTTTTTTTTATCAATTATGTGTACTAACTGTTGAAGGAAGCTTGACGACTGATGGGACACGTCGAAGGAAAGGTCCATCGAAGCAGACTGACTAGTTAGAGTTAGACTCGTACTAGGATTAGACTAATAAATCTTAAGTTACGTACGACTAAGCTATTAAAATTATCGGATCACTAGGATATCAATTTGAACTTGTAATCAATACTACTCCTGTATTATTTGATTGTGTAGGGATTCCTAGTATAACTAAAGAATAGGACTCATCTCCTATATAAGGATATTGTAACTCAACATTATAATATCAATAATCATCCTTCATTTCTACATAGTTTCGTGAGATTTATAAGTGTATCCTGACCAATAAAAGTTTTTTCCCTCTTTAACGGTAAGATAAAAATGAAAACCAACCCAATTATCCAACTTCAATGGACCATTTTAACCCACACTCTTTTCATTCACCTCTTCACTTCATCATTTGTTTTTTTTTTTTTTTTTTCTGCTCCATTAAACTTAAGACAATGAACTATCTTATATGGAGGACACAAATGACTTATTTTATTCAGTGTTGACTCAACCGACCATGCACTTCACAGAACGCATTTGAGCGACACCTGTTTCAATGAACAGACTAGTGAGAACCGTGTAACAGCGAAAGGGTGGAGAAGACAACAACATTAGGATTATTGTAGGATAAGGATACGTGTGTGACAAAGGGTTGGGTTTCAGGCACACCTTGAGGAGAAAGCATGTACCGGATTGTAGGCTCTTAACTGCCTAGGAGATGTGGGAATTATTGTGGAGAAACATATTTTCAAGCAACTAAAGATAGAAAGTTCCAAATACGTAAACTCTAAGTGTCAGGCTAGGTTACACAAACAATTGACGAATACTTATTGGAATTCAAGGCATATATGAATGGTTTTTACAACCATTCATAAGTCTGTAGATGAGATAAGAAAAAATGATTATTTTCCCTAGAGCCTAGTCATAAATTACAAGACCTTCAGGCTGTTAGCTACTTTTAATCAGTTGTTAATGGATCTCAGGGGTTTTGTATAAGGGAGCTAGTAAAAAGAAAGTGCCTTTCAAAAAAAATAACACGCCTCATGTCTCTTCCCCGAAAGGCGGGGAAAGGACACTAACTCCTAAAAGAGGAATTCATAACAAACTTCAATTCCAAGAGAAAGAGTTTCACAGGGTTTACAATCCACTCCGACCAAGTTTTGATGTTTGATGAAACACCATTACCTTATGTCGCTCCAAAGCAATATCACAACATTGATGTGTCATCTCACCTTTCTATTCTACTTTATGTTAAAGTATCTTCTTCTAAACTGCAGACACACCCGCTATTAAGGATTCAGGGGAAAAGTGTATAGCAAGAAGTTTGCTAGGCCCGTACTCACGCCATTATAGTGATAATGCTCCTACAAGCCTCATGTACTCGGTCATTTGATGATCCAACGCGAGTATATTGACTCTCAGCCCAATATCAGATGTTTGAAGAACAGGTTGAATTTTAAAATGATCTATATATAAAATATGAACTCGACCTGAAAATTTTGAATAAGTACTAGCGGGTTAAGCAGCAGTTAGCACACAGTTTGCTCTTAAAGTCCAACCAATGATCATCAACAACAACCACTTCAGTTTAAAGGTACAATGACCTTAACGATGTCATGCTAGCACAACTCCGTCCCACTATCATGTGGTTGAATATCCAGTTGAGGTACTCCTGTCATTTCACACCTAGCCGGGCATCATAAATGATCACCAGGAACAAGGCATTGAACGAACTTGTTGCTTGTTGCTCTCCGAGCACAACACATAAATTGTGAGAGAACAAAAACTACAAAGGAAAGCACTAAAATCACCTTATTGGCTTGCAGGCATGCAGAGAGAAATTGGTGTTAACTACTAACAAGACAACCCACATAAATTTTTTGTGCCTAAATCTCGCCTGATATGAACTTGGTTGGATGCCAAAATGGGTTTTCAGAATAACAACACACATTAACAGAGTTGATCGGGACAATAGATAGGTATAAAGTCCCAGCTTGGGGCAATGCGAGACACTCGCAGCTTGAAGGGTAGATTTTGAAGAAATATTTAGTTTATGTAAAAGCTTTAACCCGCTTAGTCCATTTTGAGTATAGAGTTTTATTCTGGTAATAACTGTCTAAGTCGAGACGGTCCCACGACGGACAGTCATTGGTCACGACGGCCGTTTGCGGGGGTCTCGATCCAAACACTTGAATCTAAAAATTTGGGTACTAGATCGACCTCTGAACGTCAGACTGATGTCAGGACGGAAACCGTCGCAGGCATGACGGGCCGTCACCAGACTCTTTAATGTAATTTGAGTCTCTGAACTCTGTGACGACTTGCAGGACGACAGTCGTAGGCACAACGACCGTCACAGTCTGCGTAACCTTGACTATGGTCGATTTTTTCTGTTAAACTGTTCAAGGGCATTTTTGACTATCATTTTATATTAGAAAGTTGTGGGTTTAATGTTATACATTCAATGCACTTGGGGGTTAAAGAAGATAACCTTGAACTAATAGTGGTTATTTTATCATCTTTTATACTTAATTATATACAATTATGGTAAAACAAATCACAGGTTGTTGAATAAGACATAACATAGAAAGAAACAAGAGAGAGCGGAGAACCGAGCGAGAGAAGAGAGAACGACAGAGGAAAGCGAATATTTTGAGGAGTAGCCTTGCGTGGAATCACGAATTCTTCGGTGAGTAGGTTATGGTTTATGCTATTCATAGTAACTCTTAATATCGATGATATGTCTTTGGGAGATCTGGGCAAGTATTGAAAGTCTCCTATATGCTTAATTGTGTGCATGCATGATAGTGTGATTATATAGCTATTGTGATGAATCTACATGACATGACAGGTTGTTGCATCTCACAACTTGACAAACACTCCTTTGTTATATAGTGACCATTCGCATAAAAAAACGAGCTGTCTAGATGAACTAAACGCATGATAGGTTAAATGGATCGGAGTGGTAGTGTGGTCACGTTCCGACACAGGATATTAGTGGATCGGGTGTCACTTTCCGCACCAGGATAGTAGTGGATAGGTGTCACGTTCCGACAAACCAACCCCAGATGTAGTGGATCGGGGTGTCACTTTCCGACCCAGATAGTAATGGATCCGGGTGTCACGTTCCGAACCAAGTATTAGTGGATCAGAGTGCACGTTCGTCCGACACCAGGATAGTAAAGAGAATGAATCTGTAATATTTAATATACTCAATCTAAAGACCTGTTTCCCAAATAAGTATCGTGTGGAGGCTGAGTCCTCATAGATGTGCTTGGGGTTTGGCCAAAGGGTTATGGTAAATGTTGTTGTCACCCTGTTAAGAATATTAGTTGTTTTTTCGTTATATCTGAACTATTTGTTTTCTATTTTGAGTTGGACGTGAGACCCTACTAGTACTTGTGTTTGTACTGCCCCCCTACTTTTGTATGTTTCTTTCTTTGTTATTTGTGGGTGCAGCAAACTGCATCTCTCGACCAACCGCAACTCTGGCAGAGACTGCATGCAGCTAATCAGATTTCATTCAGGGTGCGCTATGTTCCTAAGCTCCTCGACTGGATTCATTCCCTTCGCGCGTTACTTATTTTTTTAGTTTCTTAGATACTCTTAGATTTCGTAATTTGAGGAATAAGGTTTCTTGGATGATGGCTTCCATTCCTTTCCAGGTTTTGGGAAGTAATGATAATTTTAGAAGTTTTTATTTGATTCGTTTATGATTTTTAAAAGTCTTGCCGCAGTATTTTCCCTGTTATTGTGGTTGAAAATGTTGGGATTAGATTGTTGGTTCGCTTCACATATGAGAGTAATGTGTGTGGGGGGCCACTCGCGGGGCTGTTTTGGGGCATCGACCTGCAGGGACGATTCTAACCCAATCCTGTACCTCATTGAGTCGGTTTCGATAGTCCGTGGGTTTCTTGATTTGTTTCCTCCCCCTGGCAGACCTTCCTGGTATGCCAAACACGGATTATAGATATTTACTTTGCATTGATCTGGAGCTAGTCGGCCCCCATTTCCATTACCCCTTTATAGATTGGTCCCAGCGAGTTAAGGGAGTTAAAGGCCCAACTTCCAGATTGTTAAGGAAAAGAACTTTATTAGACCAGTGCATCCCCTTGGGTCTCCGGTTTATTGTGAAGAAAATATGGGAGTTTTCGGACTGTGCATACACAGGGCAACTGAATAAGTAACGTTAATAACAAGTCCTCCTCTTCCCTCGCATGATGATTTGTTGTTCGACAATTACACAGGTGCTTGTACTTCTCAAAAATCGATTTGAGTCTGGTTATCATCAAATTGAAAATACGGGCACGTTTTGCCCCAAGACTGGGCTTTCGAACCAGGTTATGGGCATTAATGATTCTTATAATGTTGCTTTTTGGGCTTACGAATCCGCTACTACTACTACTGCTTTTATTTCTTGATGAATGGGATTTTTAAATTCCATTCTTGATTCTCTTTGTCTTGTATTCATTGAGGAGATACGGTATATCAAAGAGCAGAGAACATAGGAGCCTTGATAATGGTATGGAAATTTGAGGGAGAAAAAGCTTTTGCAAATTCTCTAGTGTGATTTTTGCTAGATTCAGTGTCCTTCTTAGGACAATGTGGTTTCTAAGGAAAGGAGGAGTGATGGTGGATCCTTCCAGATTTAAGCAGTGAAGTATTGGTAGACCTACTACTGTTATAGGGAAGGAGCTCGTGTTTTTTTGCTCTACTCCTCTATTTGTCAATGGATCTCTTTCGTTCGTTGCTCCCGAGTGAAAAATTGACTAGCAGAGTGTTCCATTTGTATGTCGGACGCAGGGTGAGAAAGTCCAGCAACTCAAGACCTTGTTGCTACTGAACCCATTCTTAACTCTGCCAGTGGAAGGTAGATTCATTGTTTATTGTGATTGCTCCTATTCTGGGTTGGGTGCAGTGCCTTATGCAAGAGAGAATGTAATTGCTTATGCCTCGAGGCATAAAGGTGCATGAAACGTAATTATATGACCCCACGATGTCTGGATTGGCTCGCGCTGTGTTTGCATTAAGCATGGAGACACTATCTATATGGGGGTTACGTGTGAAGTCTATACGGATCATCTACTTACAGTAGTCTTTACGCAGAAGATTTAATTTGAGACAGAGGAGATGGAATGACTATGAAGGACTATACGATATCACTGCCTCCTGTACATTCGGAGAAAAGCTAATGTTGTGGGACGAGCTTTTAAGTAGAAGGCAGAGCATGGGAAGAGTGTAGCTCACTTGCAAGTTTCTTCTAGACCGCCCCTTGGCTAGAGAGGTTCAGACTCTGCTAAAGAGACTTTATGAGGTTAGAATTTAAATGAGAAGGGAGGATTGTTGGCCTATGTGGATGCACCATATCTTCTTCTGACAGATTAATGAAACAATTTACTGATGAGAACTGATCATCCGGATCCGCGATAAGGTGTTGCGAGGAGAGGCTAAATAACAAAATCGATGAGGAAGGGTGTTTTTGAGAATTAGGGAAGGTATGTGTACCCCGGTCGATGATTTTTGATTCACAACTATTTACAGAGCCCTCAAGTTCAAGGTATTCTATCACCATCCTGGTGCAACCAGATGTATCGTGATCTAAAGCACTTTTGGTGGCGTAGGATGAAGCGGACATTGTGATTTTAGTTGCTCAATGCCCAAATTGTCCAGAGGTAAAAAGGATGAACACCAGAGACCTGGGGGGCACTTTAGAGAATCCCATTCCTGAATGGAAGTGGGAGAGAATTTCACAACAAGGACTTTCGTGGTTGGTATTCCAAGACAATGGGTAAATTATGACTCCATTGGTAATTGTTTGACAGTTAAACTAGTCTGCTCATGTTCATTCCGGTCAAGGTTACTGATAATACAGAGAGTTAGCCAACTTATATCTCAGAAATTGTTTCGATTGCAGAGTTCCACTTTCCATATAAATCAGTAGAGTACGCAGTTACTTCTAATTTTTGGAAAACATGTATGCCGAATTAGGTTCTATATTGGATCTTAGTACCCCCGCATTTCCCCCGTCAGACCGATGTCAGCTCTGAGGACGACCGATTCATTTTTTTGAGTATATTCTTCTTTCACATGGTGTGATAGAATTTGGTGGTCATTGGGGATCGCTTTTTACCCCTTGGCCATAAAGATTCCATACTAAATACTTCCACCAAGTATTGCTATGGCCCCATTTGAGGCACTATATGGGCGAAGATGTAGGTCCTCCCACTGGGTGGTTGATGCTTTGAGTGTTAGACCTTGGGACTGACCTTCTGGGGAATCGTTCGTAAAGTGAATCATTCAAGAAAACTTTATAGCGGCTCAAAGTAAGGCAGAAAGAATATGCAGATCGAGAAAGTGAGATAACTTGGAGTTTCATGGAGGGTGAACATGTTTTGCTGAAGATTCATTCACCCATGAAGGGTGTTATGGGTTGTAAAAGAGGTAAGCTAAGCCCAAGGTAATATTGGACCATTTGAAGTACTTAACGAGTATGGAGGTAGCTATGAATTAAAGCCTTGCCCCCAGGACCTGTCAGGAGTGCACCGGTATTTCATGTGTCTATTTGAAAGACTACCATGGGGATGGAAACTACAAATTATTCGTTGGTTCATTCTGCTTGATGAGAATTTGTCTTATGAGGAGGAGCCTGTTGCTATTTTATATAGAGAAGTCCGCAAGTTGAGGTAAGGGAGATTGCATCCATCAAGGTTCAATGGAAGAATCCGCCAGTTGAAGGTACACTGGGAGAAAGGATGTTTATATTCAAGAAAGAGTTAGGAAAACTCTGAAGGGAAGGGAGTTGGAAGGATACTCTCCCGCCGCTAGGTCCTGTTTACAGATTTAGGTACTCCTTTTTCGCCTTTGTTTTTCTTGTTGTGACGTTCGAGGAACGATGGTAAATTGGAACGATTGTAAAGCCCTGTTTAGTCCCATTTTGAGCAGTAGAGTTTATTCTGGTAATAACTGTCTAGTCCGACAGTCCAGCGACGGACAGTCATGGTCACTACGGACCCGTCGAGGGGGTCTCATTCTAAAACAACTTAGAATAATGAAAATTTGGGTACTGTACTGAGTCGACTCTCTCAACGTCACGACGGATGCAAGCCGGACCTCGTAGGCATTGACGGGGGCCGTCAGACTCTTTTAATGAATTTGAGTCTCTGAACGCTGTGACAGACCTGCAGGACGGACCGGCGTAGGCACGCCGGACCGTCACAAAGGCGTGCGTAAACCTTCTTGACTGGATCGATATCGGTTATGTTTTAAAAGGGGCTTTTGGACTATTCCCTTCCTGCTTATAATTATAAAGTTAGTTTGGTTAATGTTAATATTTAATCACTTGTTGTGGTTAAAGGAGATAACCTTGAAATAAATAGTGGTTTATTTTTATCATCTTTATACTTAAAATTATACAGATATTTAGGGTAAAAGAAAAAGGGTTTTGAATAAGAAAAAATAGAAAACAAGAGAGAGGGAGAAAACGGCGAGAGAAGAGAGACGAAAGGAAGCGAAGATTTTCAGGAGTAGCTTGCGTGATCCGAATTCTTCGGTGGGAGGTAGGTTTATGGTTTATTGCTATTTTTCATAGTAAACTCTTACTAGCGAATGAATGTTTGGGTAGTATTGTAACAGTCTCCTATAAGCTTAATTTTGTGGATGCATGATGTGATTATATAATTTTGATGAATTAGCATGATGCGGCTTTGCATCTCAACTTAAAATACTTGTTAATGATGATGTCTGGGCATAAAAAAGAAAGGCTTGATGAACTAAAAGAATGAGGTTAGAACGGGTTTTTTTTGTCAACGTTCCGACACCAGGATATTAGTGGATCGGGTGTCACATTCCGACGACCAGATAGTAGTGGATCGGGTGGCTCCCACGTTCCCGACACCAGGATGTAGTGGATCGGTGCAAGTTCCGACACCGAGGATAGTAAATGGATAGGTGTCACGTTCGACACCAGGATAGTCAGTGGATCGTAGTGTCACGTTCCGACAACCAGGATAGTAAAGAGAATGAATCTTTGTAATATGTTAGTATACTCAATCTACGACCTGTTTCCCAATGAGTAGGGTGTGGAGGCTGAGTCCTCATAGATGTTCTTAGTGTATGGCCAAGGGTTATGGTAAAATGTTGTTGGCACCTGTTAAGAATATTGTTGATTTTAATTTATTATCTGAAATAATATTGTTTTCTATTTTGAGTTGGCCGATGATACCTACTCAGTACTTGTGTTTTATACTGACCCCTACGTTATGTTTCTTTCTGTTATTTGTGGAGTGCCGCAAACGTGCCCTCAACTTTTTGACTCAACCGCCAACTCTTGCCAGACTTCAGCATAATCAGATTTCACAGGTGAGCTTTGTCCTAGCTCGACAGGATTCTTTCCTTCGCGTCTTGCTGTCTTGAAGTTCGTACATGGACTCATCTCTTTTCTTAATTTAGTTTTCTTAGATACTCTTAGATTTAGTATTTGAGGATAAATGTTCTTGTGATGATGATTCCAGGTTTTTGGGATAGTATGGATAATTTTAGAAGTTATTTAATTGATTTTCGTTAATGAGTTTTCATCTTCTTCCGCATTATTTTCTATTATTGTGTTGAAATGTTTGGAAATTGATTGGTTGGATTCCGCTCACATAGGAAGTAAATGTGGGTCCACTCGCGGATCGTTTTAGTCTGACAAAGCTACAACATAAGGTGGTTCTAATCATTATTGTCAGTTCAAAGTACAAATTTAGACACTTGTGGAAGTCAAAAGTGTTTCTACAAGGATTCTTTACAGAGGAGGTTGTACATGAGTCAACCCTAGTTTTAGTGATCCCTAGTATCTTCAACAATGTAGTCTACCTTAAAAAGGCATTGGTAAGGTCTTAAAAAGCCAAAGAGTCTGTTTTATAGGTTTAACATGCATCTCTACACCTTGTTTATTTGTAGTAAGACGACCCTTGCCCTATTTTACATTGGAACTCACAAAGGAAAATTTTTTCTCTTGTTATATGTGGATGATATTATTGTCATAGGAAGTATTCACTATGTTTTAAGAAGAGTTGGTTCTACAACTTGGAAATAGTTTTCTATAACGATCTGTCCCTTTAAACACTTCTTTCTTAGGATTGAGGTGAACTATTTTCGAAGGGTGAATTCACTTAAACAAAGCAAGTAATGGTTCTGAGATTGGCAAAGGCAGAGATGACTTTGCAAAGGATGTTAGCCACTCCTTGTCTAGAAAACACGTTTTCATAAATTTGTGGGAAGTTTTGTATGTGCATCATTTTTAAAGATGATAGTAGAATCTTAATATTTAACCCTCACAAAACTTGATACCACTCATGAATTTGAATTTAAGCAGCCCAATTTTGCAAAGCCCAACGTTGAACATTTTCAGGAGTAAAAATGATACTAGACATCAAAAGTCTCTACAACTTTGGACTAAAATCTTTCACTATGACCATTAGTTGTATGCTACCAAATGCTGACTGGGGAGTTTGTAGAAAAACAACAGGGAGATCAACTACAGGTTCTACATAGGTTGCTCAAATTGTATCTTAGACCTCGAAGAAACCGATCACATA
This sequence comes from Solanum habrochaites, assembly GCA_027704765.1. Classification (NCBI taxonomy): domain Eukaryota; kingdom Viridiplantae; phylum Streptophyta; class Magnoliopsida; order Solanales; family Solanaceae; genus Solanum; species Solanum habrochaites. The sequence continues at coordinate 15,772 of JAKWJA010001397.1, read as the reverse complement.
CTCGTCGACAGCGACTGAAGCTGATTATAGAGCACTAGCCTCCACTGCCGTAGAAATGACTTTGATTTTATATCATCTTCGTGACCTTGGAGTGTTCCTTCGATATGTTCCTACATTGTATTTATATCATATGAGTGTGTTGTACATGACGATTAATCCAGTTATGCATGCTAGAACCAAACATGTTGAACTGGACTATTATTTTGTTCGTGAGAAAGGGGCAGGGGACAACTTCTTACTCAATTTGTAAAGTATAAGGATCTGCTAGCTGATATTTATATCAAAGCCTTAACAAAATAGGTTTTTTCTGGTTTTGCAGCAAGCTAGGAGTTACAATTTCTCTACTCACTAGCTTGAGGGGAAGTGTTAAATGAATCTTTACGACTGATGGAGCACGTCGAAGGAACAAGTCCATTGAAGTAGGCTGACGAGTTAGAGTTAGATTCATACTAGGATTAGACTACTATATCCTAAGTTTGTACGATTAAGAAACTGAACATTGTAGGAGTTGATTAGGATAAGGTATTTCACTTGTAATAAATTACTACTCATGTAATTATTTGTATTGTAGTAGGACTCCTAGTATAACAAGAATAGGACTCTTCTCCTAGGTAAGAAGTTTGTAACCCAACATTATATTCATTAATATATCCTTGATTTATACATACTTTTGTGAGATTTCTACACTAATTAATGTTAAAATGATCAATTAAGAAAGGACATATGTTGAATACTGATTAATTTTCTTTCCTTCATATTTTTTACTTGTCATTTGCTTTAAACACTCTCTACGCCACCTTAAAAAGATTTAATACTTAAAACTGTGATTAATTTTTCCATAGGTTATTTCTTTTTTGGAATTCTTGGGTTCTAGGACTAAATAAGAAAATCATGTCTCTTTCTTTCTGTATAAATTCTATCAAAATTATTGTTGTATTTATTAATGCCCATCTAAAACACTTTTCTTTTCGTCAATCTTAATAGAGGTTGTCAAAATCTTATGTGATAATAGAATATAAAAATTTGTGGTCTCTAAAAACAACAAAATGGGCATAAAGTTTGAAGACTTCGTGTGCACCAATAAACTTAAAAGAATTAAAAGGGCTTTAGCGAGATTCAAAGCCACTAGTTTTGTGGGTATTCTATAAACAAGGATTAGCTCGAAAAAACACTCCTTAAGAGTGGCGCTGTTAGTTATACTTCTTTTTTTTTCCTCGATTAGTATATAGATGTATAGCGCCCACACATATGAATGTGGGTGTGCCTGTAATAACAAATAAAGTTACTCTTGAGTGAAAATCATTATTTTAAGTGTCTAGGCTTTGATAAGCATTTAAAAGCATTAACATTATTCTAATAAAGAAATTAATATATAACATAATACCATGAATTTTGAACGAAGCTATTTGAGGCAACAAACGAAATCAATGTCCCTTTGCCCTATCGACGCTACGGTCACTTTCTAGTGCTTGATCGATGGAGGTATGTAACCCTAATACCATAAAAGGCCCAATATTAATTAGGATTTCACGAAAAATGTTTATTATTTTTTGTTTGCGCAACATGTAATCTAATAATGGATGAATCTATTTAATTATTACAATCAATAAACTTATGTGTACAACTTATTTATGATATCTAATTATAATATTTGTAATATTTGTAGTGATGCTAAAAATAAATTACTTTTATAGCATCTGCTTATTTCATGAAAAATTAGTAAATACACTGAACTACAATTTGGTTGTAACATTAGGGATTCTTGACTAATCTTCATTTGGGCTCTGTGAAATCGCGACTCAGCCGGAAAGAGGATAATATTTGTAATTTTTAATTAGTTTTCTTGTTAAGTGTCATTTGTTTTCATTTATTTTTCTTCTATTTGAATAATTTGCATGTTAGGGATGGAATTGAAGCAATTAGAATCAATTTTAAGTCACTCAGAAGGGTCAACACAAAAACGGGTGCAGATCAATCCGAACTGAATTTGAATTTGATCAATATGAATTGAGCCAAAACTGGGCAGATATGAGTTTAGAAAAACACCTCAACCTCAATTTGGGGGTTGCTAAGTTTAATTGATTTTATTAGTTCTTCAAAAATTTTAATACACAATAAACGTATGGATAAAAATATTTATAATATGTCTCAAACATTCAACGTACTCAAACCTTTGACTTTTTCATGGTCAGGCAAAAAAGGGTAATTAAACAAGTGAAATTAAAGCGCCTTACATGTAACAAATACCATTTTATACTAAGGGAATTTAAATTTATATATAAACAACCACAACCAACAAAACAATCTTATATATAGATATACATTTTGTTGTCCGAATTCAAATGATAGACCTTTGCTTCTCTAGATTCGCCGTAGTTTAAAAGTAATATTTTGTCCTGTAATACTGAACTAAACGATATCTCTTGGATTTTTGTATCATCTTATACATAAAAAAATGACACTTCCGTATACTTAACAAAGTCTAACAAGAGACAATTGAATTTGTATTGGCCTACACAAATCAATCTAACTAGTTTCAGCTTTAAATGTCAACTGCAACAATAAAGGTGATTAACGTGGACAATCGAAGCATTTCAGACTAATATCGTGCCCATTTCTCTAAAAAATAATCAGCGTTAATTTGTACGTTGTTCTTTTCCCTTAATTTATGTGATATTTTACTCTTTTTTTAGGTTGTTTAGCAAAGAAAAGTCTTTTCATAGTCCTATAATAATGTTCACTTTGGTTATAGAATAAGTCTTCCAATCATTTTTGATCTCATTTATCCTTAAAATTATTTCTTTTTATATTTTGTAAATGTAATCAAATTGTTGTAAACCATCAGAAAAATATCTTAAAGTCCAATAATGAAAGTTAATCATTTTTATTATGATTTTTTGTAATGAGAAAACAAATACCTATATAAATAAAAAACATATTTTCACTAATAAATTTTAATAAAATAATTTATAATCACATTAACATCTACGATTTCCTATTAGATACTCAAAATAAACAACAACACACGAACCAGAACCCCAAATTGAATATCCTTCTTCAAGTTTCTTGTTCATAGATGAGGAGGAAGCATGTACGACATAATACTTCTCGAATCAAACTTGGAATAAAATCCCGTAACAAGAAAGATTCCTACTAGCTCAAATGTAAGTTTCCACTCAATTTTTCAAGCTCCCTAAGAGAATCACCACACAACATAACTTGTAAAATAAACAACTAAAAGTCTCAAATCATATCATGTAAGACAAGGCATGAATGTAAAAAACCATTCCGTTTACCAAATAGAGTAATTCCAAACATTCACAATTTATGTTTCCAAGCAGATACAAATCTTTTTGTACCTTAAAAAAAAGGCAAAACACATCCCTACTACTACTACTCCATCGACCAAGGTCGCGGTTTCTGGGGTGTACTTCCATAAACACTTTAACTAAGATTAAGACGGATTGGGATAACGATACCAAATCAACAAGATACACACTTCCTGCTTTAGATTATAAAAGGTATCAATTAGTATGAAAATAAAAGGGCATCTAAGTTAGAATGCTCAAGGAATATTTGTTGTAAAATGTTTTTGAGATTGGTTTTTTTGTTCTTTTTTTAAAAAAAAACAAGAAGTCCTCGAGGTCCATATGCACGGTTCATAACCTTGCTGATAGACCCGCCCCTTTACTCTTCTCCACTTAACCTCAGAACTTTTTCACTCTGTGGTAAGGGTTCGTCTTGAGCACTTGTGTGTATATCATGAATTATATGTAGCTGGTCATAAAGGTGACATTGTGGGATAATGGTTCCTGACTGATATAGGAAAAGACTGATTTTTGAACAACGGACTCCCACCTCCCTACACCCCACCATCCCTTTTTTTTTCCTCCCTTTTCTTGTGGTTTTTATGTGACATAATTTTTTCTTGGATTAGGATTGTAACATTGAAGCTTGTAAAGAATAATATTGTTCAACATTCAAATTTCTCGTTATAATGTATATTGTATCATAGTTGTCATTGAAAAAGTGTGGTTAAAAAAGGAATTATCTTTTTCCATTCAAAAGGGTATTGTACGACACAATTAAGATCAAGGGATTTGATTGAATGTTATTCTTTCTCACTGATTCCGAACAATGTGTCACAACGTTCGTCGACTTTTCCCCCCCCTTCATAAAACACAACAACTTTGAAATCGACCTTAATTGAATCCTCACTATTTTCCATTTACGCTCAAATGCATCAGTCATGACCATATTCAATCAAAAATGCCACAATGACCATGAAGACCACAGTGAATAGAATTAAAAAATCAATAACCAATGCAAAGCCTCATCCATAGATCATTCCAAGAATACATTGAAACCGATTAAGCAAAACAATCCATCGAGATTCACCTAATGGTTCACAAACGATGGTCTTCACATGGAAATTGCAAGATAATCGCCTTACTGAGCTATAGCAACATTTTTTTTTAAGAATTTCAAACGTATTTGCAAACGATATGAACTGGATTAAAGACTAGTTTTTAAGATCAAACAGGATCGTATATGGAATTCTATGCTACCATTACATCAACTTCCTGCTTTAGATGATGTACCGCCTTGGAAAATTTTTTTTACCGCGTGGCGAGTATTTAAAGATTTTTTATCTTCCGTTCACGGGTCTATGGTTATCATCTCTGACAGTGGCTGGAGACTTGGCCAATAAAACCTTTATAAGCTGGCCGTTCAGGTGCTACTTTCCTGTTACAATCATAATCTTTTACTGTCAGGTAATTCATGTCATAATCCAATACACTTCAGGAATAATCATCAACAGCCTCCCGGCGCGCATTTTCAAAGAGTTTCTGAAGAAAGATTAACACGTTATATCCATGAAGATTGACCTCAGCTTGTGGAGCACACTAATTTTCAATGTGATTTGAATAGTAGCGTTTTGCCAGCACCAAGGCTCAAGCTAACGGGCATGTAGATATACTTCCAAGATTCAAAGTAAATAAAATTGACTTCAATATGGTAAGCTAATCAAATATCAAATCCCTCAAAGAGCCAGATGAGGGACGTATTGACAGTCCTTGAGAAATGCAGATACCTCAAATTGAACATGTAAAATATGAAGAAGGCAATCATATGACTTACTCCTAAACGGATGTTTAAGTACAAAGATTTTGAAGCCATTCCTATAGAGGAAATAGATCATGATTCAAGTCCTCTGTTTTGTTCCAAAGTTTTTGAAAAATTTCATTGGGAAGTCTAGCAAATTATATCTCGACTTTGATAAATGCTTGTCCTCATACAACATTTGTAAAGGCAACCTCGTTAGAAGTTCATCATTCATTTTAAGGAAGGTTTTCTAAGTACAAATTCGCGAGTTAAAAGTGTGTTCTTTTTCCCCTTTGTGGGAAGCATACAATTCAATGACTACTGCAACAAGACTCTGCTGAAAATAACCAGAACAATACTGTAGGAACCTCGAAACTGTCCCTTTAGAGTACAACACTACCTAGTTTACTTGTGTACTGAAAAAGGAGATTGTTTTCAAAGACAACAGCTTCAATGTAGCAAATCCAAGTTAAATTAAGATGTTTTTTAGTTATATCCAAAACTAGAAACTTATTATTCCTATTCAACCTAGTGAATATCCTAATTCCGCAATTTGGAGATGCCAAGTCATCCAGATACAACATCAAATTCACCCATTTCCTTCTAAAAACCAAATCTACATATGTTGCTTGCTGCTGCCTTTTTGCTCCCCACAAAGTTCACCAAACAAGACCTAGTGTACCCTTTTCACACTACCACAGACTCACCCACCAGTGTCGAACACGAATAAGGATGGCCCAAGTAATTCCACAAATGCAATTTTAGACCATTACAAATGAATGAGATACATATGAACATGTGGAGCCAAAAGGGTCAAATAATACAGATGCCATGCAAGCACAAACCCAAAAATACCTGTGGATAACCCAATCCGACGCTTCCGCTTCAGATCTCACCAGGGAAAGCGTAACAATGGCCCTATCTGTTTGTCTGTCCTTGCCCCTACCATTTGCTATTAGTGGCTCCATTTTGGCCCATCACGCTCTGGCCTTTGTGATGACCACCATTACCTCGAGACCCACCCTCTCCAAAAAGCGCCTCTTACTCCATGACCACCTCTAACCTCTAGTAGTGGGGTTCTGTAACTCTGGTTTTGACCATTTACCCTTGTTCTTGATGTGTCCAACCTCCCACTATCCATACACTCTCCCTCTCGGGGTTCATGCATAGGTCTCTCCGGAGTAGGTTTTTGACCGTTATGATGTGGACCCCCAGCTACAGTCTTTATTTGCCAAGACTGAAGTGTCGAGCTCCTGAAGTAACCTCCGGAGCTCGTTCCCTCCTAGATGAGAACCATTAAATCTCGAACTCGCGCTCCCCCGCGCGCTTTCCTCGAACGCCTTGCTTTTCGATGTTCGATGTCACGTTCGGTTGAAGTCGCTTCCTTTCGTTGGCTTCACTTCCTTTCTCACCTCTAATCACAAAGTCTAAACCACCCTCTTGGAAAGGATGTTGCCGTAGCCCGCTACCTATAATGCTGAATCCGCAACCTGACCTCAACCCCTTCACAAAAGGCGAATCCGTTTGTGGACGAAACACAGTTGGGTGGATATCTGGATAGTGCGCGAAATTTAAGCCTCATCGCTTAACTGTCATCCTCCCTTGTTCCTAAGACCAAGAACTCGTCCCGTTTTTTCTATCTCTCAATCCCTCGTGATATACTTCTCCATAAACAAGTATGAGAATTGTTCCCAAGTCATAGTTGGTGCCTTTTGGTTGACACGTCAACATGTGACCGCCACCACATTTTGGCGTTCCCTGAAACTGATCGCTCACGAACTCAACTCCAACTCGTTCTAACTTATCACCATCTTGTGTAGTAGATCATGACAACAACCAAAAATCGTAGGCATCCTTAATGATTCTGCGGCCCTTAAAAGACTGGAGGTTTTATTCAAAACTTACTGAAGTTCATGCTGATCATTTTGTCATAATAGGCCCAGTAGTCACGTGGAATGTTCCTATTATTCCCAATGATGCATCCATGCGGGAGCCATAGTAGTCGCATTTCGTATTACTTCTGAACCGGAGGTGTTGTGTAACCACTGGAGTGCCTGACCCTGTCGATAACCCACTAAGATAAGCGAGTACTGGTTGATATCGCTGTTTGTAGGTTGGGTGGCATGTCCTCAGTCTGCCCTTGTTTCATGTCTCCCCTCCTCCCCTTCTCTTATCACCCTCCTCGTCGGTGGCGGAGTCACCACCGCCTAAGTATCAGATGTGCTAGGTGCTTGTCCCTTCCTCTCTAGATGACGTCCTCCCACGACCTCTCCGACGGCCTCTTGCCGTTGCTCTCCTCGAGCTAACAACAACAGCCCCCCATTTTGCTGGCTTCAGTCGTTCTTGTCCTTGCCGTTGTTGCTTCTGGTGCGGTCGTTGCTCTAGTTCGAACCACCTGCGAAATGAGTGAAGATGGTCACGATACCAATTCGTATCGCCCAGATACCAATTGGACTCAGTAGTAGCAACGAAGGAAAAGTGAAAAGGAAATTTTCCTAAAGTCCTTTTATATCCTCTCAAGGGAAAGTCAAGGCGTCCCCCTACCGTTCCTTAAACCCTACTAAGCCTGTGCTGAGGTTTGATAGACCAATGAACCTAATGCTCTGATAACAAGTTTGTCAACGACCCAAAATCAGGGACGCGACTGGCCCCCACTGTACCCTTCTATGTGAGTCTGAACCACCCATCTAAACCTTAACATTTCAAGAGATCTCAACAGACAATAATGCGGAAGACTAAATCCTATCAACAATTCATACTATTATTATTATCCCCAAATCTGGAAGTCATCATCGCAAGACCATCTATCTCAAATTACTTACTAGGATGTTTAAGAACAAACATAACTAAAAAGCTCAAAGCTAGTCATGGCCGGAAGTTCAGCATCAAACTTGAAGAAAAGACCCATTCCAAGCTAGACGCATTAAGCTCCCCTGATTTCCGATGAAGTGAAGACTGCTATAATCTGCTTTTGATTTAAGTTGACAGAAAGAGTTTGCTGCATGACACAATAACACAGAGAAAACATAAAATAGGGGGTCAGTACAACCACCGTACTGATAGATATCATCGGCCAACTCAAAATAGGGAGCAATATTATATCAATAATAATGTAAATCAACTACAAATACCAACATTAGGCAATAACAACAAGAAATTCATCAATACTACAACCGAGTTTCACACATGAGGACTCAAGCCTCAATACCTACGCATTTGGGAATTATTCATTAGATTGAGTATATTCTTATCTTTCAAGATTCATTATCTTTCTTTCCTCTTGTGTCGGTACTGACACTCCGATCCTCTATTTCTATCCTGGTGCCGAACGCATGGCACTCGATCCTCATTCTTCCATGGTACCGGGAACGTGGCCACCCGATCCATATTCTATCCTGGTGTCGTAACGGAACACTCCCGATCTCATATTCTTCTATCCTGGTACCGGAACGTGGCAAACCCACCAATTCTATCCTGGTCGGAACGTGACACTCCGATCCTCAACTCATTCTAAATCCTGGTACGGAACGTGGCACCCGATCCATAGTCATCCTGTGTCGGAACGTGAACGCCGATCCCCCTCATTCTATCCTGTACCGGGAACGTGGCAACCCTATCCCTAATCTCATCAAGCCTTCTTTTACACTAATGCAGTCATCATTCTCATTATATAATTATCAAGCCTTCTTTCATTACTAAGGCATCATCATCTCATTATATAATATATCAATTGAATTAGGGTTCTTTCTAAGATTTGGGATTCAATAACTTCATCATGCATTTGTTAATGTTCATCACAATTTTTAATCATAATGCATGCAAGCATCCAACTTAGCACATACAGGGGTTTCAATATTATCAACAAGAATATTCTACTATTAGGATTTCACTACGAATATCGTAACATAAACCATAACCTACCTCCACCGAAGATTGAATCAACATCGATTCGTCTCCAAATCCTTGTATCCTCTTCTTTCTCTCTCTCGCTTAGATGTCGATTCTCCTCTCTCAATAGCGTCTCAAATTTTATTCCTTCTCTTCGATCTTCTCTTCTCCTCTCTTCTGTTCTTTTTTTCTATTTTTCTTTATTCAAACCCTCATTTCTTTTACCCTATATAATAATTTAAGAATAAAATATGGAAATAAGAACCCACGAATTCAACTTAAGGTTCCCCGTCTTTTAACCCCCAGTAATTAGACTGTATTCACATTAACCAACTAACTTTATACTTAAAGCGAATAGGTCCAAAAACGTCCCTAAAACGTGTAAAAAATCCGAACCCGACTGGATTGGCTATCCCTGACGGCCGTCGCGCCGCGACGTTCCGTCCTGCTGTCCGTGTCGCGTGCAACGAGGTCCATCTTTCCGTGGAGGGCGCCTGTTACGGGCCGTCGCGCCTGCGACGGTCCTCCTGCATACTGGCCGTCCACGACTTCAGATAGTCGATTTTCAGTACCCATTCAACCAATTTTCTAAGCTTTTGTTGAAAACGGCACCTCCACGACGTCCTCGGGCCTCCTTCGCCTCTGCCAGTTTTTCCCAGAAGTAAAATCCGTTGCTCAAAAAAACGACTAGACAGGTTTACAGGATTCAACCAAAAAAGAATCAAGGTAAAATATATATGGAGAATACACTTTTTGAACAATAAAAAAGGAACAGATATTAAACCTAAGTGTAGAAAAATACTTGAAATACTATAATAAGAACATTGGTTTCAAGAGACAAAAAATGAATAGTTAATTTAGTTATCAGAAGAACACATCAACAATAAAGATTTACATAATCAAAAGACAAGCAAAATACCTATACTAAATAAAGAATAATAAATAAAGAAATAACAAGATAAAAGCTAAACACCATACACGTACATAGGAGGAACAAAAATTAATAAAATTGTTTTATAGAGTGATAGATTACCACTTGAAATAATTTATTCATATATAGAATTATCAACCCTATACGAAAAAGCGTAATCAGTGCAGTAAAAGGAACTTAATATACCAAAAAATTTAAAGTATCATAACAAGTGCCACTACTTTCCGTAGCATTAACAGATAGAAATAAGATAAACCACTCATTAGTTTATATTGGAAAATGTCTGATAGAAACTCGCACCAAGCAGTAAAATATTTACAGCAAGATGTAAGAATTTTATATACTAACAGCAAAAATAAAGTAACAACAAGAAATAAAAATAGTTATCACATAGAAGATAGAAAATCCTTTTGACAAAAATCATTACGTAAATAGACATAAGACGATAGTTTACAAAGAAATTGATAAGGAAGAAGACTTAGAAATTGTAAAAGAAAGATTGAGTACTTCAGTGTACCAAATACATTAACGTAGCAGCTACCCATCAAGAATGAGCACATCTAAAAGGAACTATGACAAAGCTCCCAAATTTATTAAGATAAAAGCAAAAATAACACCATACCAGTATTTTTATAACAGAAATATAGATCAATGGGGAGAAGATATAATATTTTAATAAATACAGGACAAAGAAGAACATTATATAACCATAGAATTGTATTAGAACATAAATTATAAAATAAACACTTATGAGGCCCTGGGATTCCTAGTTAATAGTAACTACAAATGAAAGAAAAGCAAAAAAGAAATCATTATAGGAGGAATCCATTAATAATACCATTTAAATTTCAAGAAATCAGAATATTACCTTATGAATAAATGGGGTTTAGAAAAAGTTAAACGATACAATATAGAAAATGAACAATTAACACTAACTCGCTAAAAATAGAAAATTAATTATCAAAAGAACAAAATGAAGTGATGAAAATATATAATACTTCAAAATTTATTTTAGAAGGATATCACAACAGATACGATAGATACCCCTATGATAGATAGCATGATCAGAAACAATATAGTGTGAAATATAATTTTTTTACCAGAAGATAATGAGAAAAATTAAAAAACCTACCTATGTGGTTACCAGAATTTAATAATGAAGGAAGTCTGAATTACATATAAAGCAAAAAATTAAAATAAACTTGGGATTAAAATACACAATAGAAAAATGTATCACTTTACAACAAAAGATTGTATTCGGAAATGCCATTTTCTATAAAGATTTTTACCACATATTATAACTAAAACACATTGAGATGATTACTACACTATGCGGAAAATAAGAATAGAGTTCAAAAAGAGTAAATAATAAACAAGTAAATCCTATAGAATGGATAAAGGAAGTGAAAAGATAAACCAATGTCACGACCAAAAATGGCCCGCGACTGGCACCCACACTTATCCACTATGTGAGCGACCAACCCATCCAATTCCGCAATGTTCAAATCAACCATAAATAACAAAATATCATACGGAGACTAAAACTCATAAATGAGAAATCATTAAATAACTTATAAAAACTCAATACTATTTATTCCCAAAACCTGGAAGTCCATCACCAAAAGAACATCTATCCTCAAATTACTAATCTTAGAGTATCTAAGAAACTAAAATAAGTAAAAAACTATCCACTTCCGGAATCTCAAGGATCCAAGACATGACGGGCAAGATCCCTTCCAATCTAGAAGCAATAGCTCACCCTGAAATCTGGCTTGATGAAGTAACTGGCTAAAGTTGCGGTTGAGTTGAAAGACGGTCCCACGTTTGCTGCACGCTCCACAATTAACAAATAAAGAAACATACAATAGGGGTCATACCAAACACAAATCTGAGTAGTATCTATCTCGGCCACTCAAATAAAAACAGTATATATCAAATAATTCATAACTCAACTTACAATACCTCAACTTAAGCGCAACAAGTTTCTATAAGCATTAATAAGCATCACACCAAGGTCACCCATGATGACTTAAGAAGAACCTCATGTGCCATACCCTTGAATTAGGTTCATTAGATTGAGTATATTAACTCTTTCAGATCATTAATGCTTATTTTCTCTCATGTCGGTACTTGCAACCTCCGCTCCATATCTACGTGTCGGTTCATTACACTCGATCCCCTAATTCTACGTGTCGGTTCGTGGCCCCCCGATCCCAATTCTTCGACGTGTCGGTTTCCGTGACACTCCGATCCCCTAATTCTACGTGTCGGTTCGTGACACACCCGATCCGCTAAATTCTACGTGTCGGTTCTCACACCCCTTCCACTACTTTCATTCATCACTTTAGTTCAAATCAATCCTTCTTTTATACCACGGAATCATCATCCCATTCCACAGGCAGATTAAGGGTTTTTTCAAGATTTAGGATTCAATAGCTTCATCAAACCTGTATTTTATCACATGTCTTAATCACATTCATACAAGCATACATTTAAGCATATAGAAGGTTTACAATACTACCCAATACATATATTCTCATTAATTTTACTGTGGACTACGAAAGCAATAAACCATAACCCACTACCTCCACCGAAGATTCAATGATCAAGAAAAGCTTAATCTTCAAAGTCCTTTGCTTTCCTCTTCTTCTTCTCTTTTCTCTCATCGTTTCGTTTCTCCCTCCCCTCTCTCGTTCTTTCTATCTTTCGTATTCCAAACCCCTTTTTCTTTAAACCTAATTAGTTATATAATTAATATAAAAGATGACAAAAGTAAACCCACTAATTAATTTAAGGTTATCTCCTTTAAACCCCCAAGTAATTGATTATTAATAGTAATCCATTAACCTTAATAATTACCAAGCGTGAAAAGTCCAAAACTCCCCCTTGTAATAAAACTTAACTCATATTTCGACCCTAGTGAGCTTACGGACCTGTACGGTCCTCACGACTAGAACGGGCCGGGTCCATGCATGTCTTCACACAAGCTCAGAGACGTGATGTTTCGTAAAGTTCTGTGACGTCCAGTCAGCCTGCAACGGTCTGTCCTGCCATTTCATCGCGAATTTCGAGAGTCGATTCAGTACCCAATTTCGGAATTCCTAGTGTTTTGGAACGAACCCCAAACCCACGACAGTCCCTGTCGTGCCCAATGACGGTTCGTCGGGGATCCGTTGACTCAGCCAGTTTTTCTCAGAAAAAAATCGCTGCTCAAAAAACGCCTAAACCAGGTCCGTTCACAATCGATACCAATTTACCCATCGTTTGTCCTCTAACGCTTCATAAGCCAGAAACAAGGAATGAGTAACCCCTGAGTCTGTAAACAGATGTGGGTGGTCTTTCTTGCAACAGCTCCTTCTCCAAGTGGCCCCTCTTTCACTGGCGATTCTTCCATTGGATTTCTTTGTGATGCAATCTCCCTTGATCTCAACTTGTGCGAATTTCTCCTCTAATGGCAACAGTCTCCTCCTCATAAGACAGGTCCTTCATCAGCAGAACTGAATCCCAACGGAATGATGTAGTTTCCATCCCCAGGTTCTTTCAACATAACACTGAAATCCACCCAACCGGGTGCACTCGACTCTCCCCCCGCCCCCCCCCCCCCCCCCCCCCCCCCCCCTGATAGCCCTGGAGGCAAGGCTAATTCATAACCCCTCCCCTCTCGCTTCAGAAACTTTCAAATGGACCAATATCCCTAGGACAACTTACCCCTCTTTTAACATTCCCAAACCGCATCACATCCCTTCATGGGTGAAACTTCAGAAAAACTTGCTCATCCTCCATGAAACTCCAAGTCCCTAACCTTTTATCTGCCTCGTCCTTTTGCCTACTTTGAGGCCGCTAAAAGCTATTTCCTTGAATAGATTTCACCTTTCTCTAAATGAACCCTCAAAAGGTCAGTACCCCAAGGTCTAACCTTAAATGCATCAACCAAACCAATGGGAGACCTACATTCTGCCTCCCATACAATGCTTGAAAGGAGCCATATCAATCTTGTGTCGCTATTATTGTATGAAAACTCTGTCTAACGGTGAAGAAGTTATCCCAATGACCACCCAATTCTTCACCACAATGCACGAAGCTATCTTCCAACACCTGAATGTTCGCGCATACACTGGCCCATCCGTCTGAGGGTGAAATGCCTACTAAGGCCCACCTTACCTATTCACATGTCACTGTTTCTCTGCCAAACTTAGAACTAAACGCGTCCCTCTATCCTGATATGGATGGAAAGTTGAATTCAATGCACCCACAATTTTTGAGATTTAGCAGTCTGGCTAACTTCTCTGCCTTTGTAGTTCACCTTATACCCGGAATGAAATGAGCAAGACTTATTAATAAAATCTGTCCACAATTACCCAAAAGAATCAAACTGCCCAATGTCCTTTGGAGACAACCACGAAGGTCCATTGCAATTCTCTCCCCCTTCCAGTCAGTGGAATGGGCATTCTCTGAATGTCCTCCGCCTCTGAGTATCATACTTTTTAAGCTTGCTGACAATGCTTGACATTTGGCAACAAATCAACAATGTCGCGCTTCATTCTACTCCACCAAAAGTGTTGCTTTAGGTCACGGTACATCTGGTTGCACCAGATGTATAGAATATCCGGAACTAATAGCCTTTGTAATAATAGTGTGATCAAATCATCAACAACGGGCAACACATACCCTTTCCCTGAATGTTCTCAAAACACCTTCTATCCATTTATTGATTGCTTCTTTAGCCGCTCCTCGTACACTTATCCTCTGATCCAAATCATTTCCTCATCAGTAAACTGCTTTTCCCTTAATTTTGTCAGAAGGAAGATCTTGGCCTCCACACTGGCCAAAACCCACCTTCTCATTTACTTCCATCTCATAAGGCATTATCCAGAGTCTGAACCTCTCTATCCAATGTCGTTGTCTCGAGCTTGCAGTGAGCTAAACTCCTCTTGCTCGTTCGCCTGCTTTAGTTCTACACGGCGTCTGCCACACCATTAAAACTTTCCTGGGTGATACACATGGTAATACGTCGTATCCTTCAGTAGTTCCATCATCTCCCTCTGTCTCAAATTCAAGATCTTTCTGATTAAGACATACGTAGGGGCTACGATGATCCGTATAGACTTCACACTTACCCCATATAGATAGTGTCTCCATTGGTTTTAATGCACACCACACCGCCCGCACCCCACCTCCAGAGCCAACTCTAAATCGTGGTCGATATTACGTTCAAGTATCCCTGGTTGGCACCTTTAATTGCCTCGAAAGCATAAGCAATTACATTTGTTCTCTTGATTTACACGGCAAATCCGCAAACCAGAATATGATGCATCACATAACAATGAAGTTCTTACCCCCTCCACTGCAAGGTAAGGAGATGTGCGTATGGATCAAGCTAGTCTGTGAAGTTTCGGAAAAGCTTTCCTCCATTCATGCCGACCATACAAATGGAATATTCTGCTTAGTCAGTTTTCTTCAATTGGGAAGGGCATAAATAGAATCCCTTGACAAATCGCCGGTAGTAACTGCTTAAACCAACAAAGCTTCTTATTTCTGACACATTAGTAGGTCTTTTTACCCAATTCTTCACTACTTACTTTGATCTTAGAAGAAATCCCACCATCACTCCATCCTTAAACCACGTGCCCCACAAGGAACTGATCTAGCCAAAACTCACACTTGGAGAATTTGCATAAAGCTTTTGTCTCCCTCAATATTTCCAAAACTTCTCAAATGCTCCTCATGTTCCGTAATCCTTCTTCCTCTTGGAGTATATCAGTAAGCATCAATAAATAACATCACAAAGAGATCAGATATGGCTTAAAAAATCCCGTTCATCAAGCTCGATGAAAGCAGACCCCCCCT